>BPLT01000118.1:0-255000 GCA_019656295.1 Rhododendron mucronatum var. ripense | reverse complement strand
CCACAATATGCCTCAGTATCCACAATATGCTGAAATTATGAAAATCCAATTTCTGATACATTGTTAAGAACTAAACCAGGGCCTGCCATGGGTAGTGTCTGGATTGGGCATCCAAATTCTCTTTCGAGGAGTAATTTAAGCATCTAAATTAAGCACAAAATCATAGCTAACAGTGATGTAGACGAGAGAGAGGGTACATACTCGATCTTGGGCTGGTTTTGACAGCTAACATTTTGGCATTCAAACATTCAAAGATAAATCGGCATTTTTTTGTGAATCCTAATTTCTGACCGTAATTTGTGAGAGAAAGAGACCTTGGTTGTTGCTCGGCCAGTGGTGGAATATCATCGGCTCCTTCTCGTGGTCGTCCATGTACACTGGAATTTTCCCAATTTGTTACAAAAATCAAAAAATTTACACAAATCCAAAGCCTAACCCTAACATGAACGAGAGAGACCGCCCCAATGTCACAAACCCTAACCCAATGTAAGACATTAGGGTTAGGGTTCTCAGAAAATCGAAACAAATGTACCCAAAATGTTTTTACAGAAAAAGCCCTAATTTCGGATGTACGAGTCAAAGAGAGAACGAGCCAAAGAGAGAGCGAGATACCTCGTTCAATCTTGTTCTTCTTCTCAGTACATCGGATGTTGGGTTCGTCACTCTGGGTTGCTCTCCATTACAACATATGTCCAAAAAATTAGGGTTTTTGAGAGATAGAGAGAGATTCGAGGAGAGACAGAAGAAGAGAAAGATCGAGTGAGAGATACCAGAAAGCTTTCTTCTTCGTCGATCGATCGGAGCTGAAAATTTGGTGTTCTCCGTTCTTGGTCTTCGTTCGTTCTTTTTTTTTTCTTCTCTCTCTCTCTCTCTCTCTCTCTCTCTCTGTTTTGACAGGCGTGAAAGAAAAGGGAAATAAGGGTTTCGAATTTTCAGCTGACCCGCGCGGGTTTTTTACCCGGACCCGTGACTAATCCGGACCTCATTTAACCCGCGAATTGGCTTCTTTTTTCTCAGCCCTTGGATGAGATCCAAGGGTTCAAATTAGAAGTCCTTACATAAGCTAAATAAGGGATCCCTTATAAGAAGCCAACTGATATACAGAATATGGTGTTCTCCGTTCTTTGTCATTGATTCCAGAATATTTGGAAGGCGAGAAATGACAAAACCAATTGCCATGAATTTTCTGAGAACCCTAACCCTAACCCTAATGTCTTACATTGGGGTTAGGGTTAGGGTTCAATGGCAATCTTACCCAAAAAATTCATGGCAATTGGTTTTGTCATTGATTCCAGAATATGCGCAGTCCATTTGATCGTTGAATTCGGCCTCCCGATTACCCCTTCAAACACAACATTGCACCCAAACCACACAGCTCTCGCCCACGAGCAGAAGAAAAGCAGATGTTCAATTGTTTCCACCTCTGTATTACAGATCGGACAGGTATTAGATTGCGAGCATTTCCTTCTAAAGAGATTCTCTTTTGTGGCCAAACTATTTCTACAAACTCGCCACCAGAAGTTCTTGATTTTGTTGGGGATTTTAAGCTTCCAAATAGCCCTCCATAGGTTGGTTCCTGGTTGAAAAGAAGAGCCCGGTTTGCAAGGGGATTTAGCAACTTGAGAGTTGGTGGCAAGATGGTACCCAAATTTGACCGAGTAAACTCCGTTCCTGCTATGGTGCCAAACTAATCTGTCCCTCCTGTTAAGACACGGAAGAGAGATTTTTTGGATCGCCTGTAGCTCCAAAGGACTTATCACAGAGGTTAGTTTTGCAATGTTCCATCCTTTGCCAGAATCAATCACATCTGCAACAATTTGAATATCGGTGTTTAAGCGGACCATTAGATGTAGGACTTAACAGCCAATTCCAAACAGCATTCGAGCTTGCCCATAACAAGGTCGATCCTCCTCAAAGCACCGGTATCGTTCAAGCATAGCACACCTAGTTGTGTTGGAATCATCGTCGTCGATCTGAATCAAACATTGCAGCTTTTAAATCTTCCATCGTGTTTTCTTCAGCAATCAGCATATGGTTTCTGTTCTGGTTGGACACTTCCAATATATAATTATCGTCAGGTCCAAGAGCTAGCGGGTGCTGAAAATGTGAGCTTTTTCATAATAGGACCGGGCACCTATTGGCAACTGGCAGGTCCTCGGATAGTCATCACGAAAAGCCCACCCTACCGCGATACGACGATATCAGAATCATATGATATATGATGTCCATATGACTCATCCATATATGTTCTCAAGTCCTAGAGCAAAAAATTCAAACGCAATACATCCGCGTGCGTTGTTTCATATCCGGGCAGAGTCATGGGCCAAACTTGGGGCTTCTTTGATCAAATTGCTTCACGAATCCTGATGTGATTGAAAATTAAGATAGAACCCCAATAAGATGAGCTAAAGATCCCATATAATTCTTTTCGAGTGGTCCATTTTGTTGCTCATAATTTGCTTATCATCCTTAGAATAAATCAAGGCGATCGAACACCGAAAATCCAACTAAACGGGGGAAAAAAATTACAAGAGAAGTGATCCGTTTATTTAATTTGAGACAAATATCATTTAACCGAGCTTTTACCGATGCTCAATCGATTTGACTTTTTGCGATGGCGATAAACGCATTGATACCTGCAAAATGAATAGTTTGGAACTTTAGATCCTCAAAAACACTGCAGTGAGTCTTATTGTATATCGAATAGAGAATCACACGAGGACCTAAACGATAAATGAACGGGTCCATTTGATTGGCCTAATTACAGTTTGCTTGCTGTTCTTCTTCTGCAACCCAACAACGGAACAATACTACCTTTTGATGGGCCAGGGCCCAAATGATAAATGAACCCAGCAGCAAGAGAATATGTGTCGCATGAAATTGGGTTTCGTTCTTGGGCCTTGACCCGAATTTTTTCACCCGATGACTTGACTAAACATACTGTTTAAGTGTTTAACGCTCGGCCAACTCAATACTTCTGGAGGGATCCAAAAGCTAAAGTCAAAAGAAAGTTCTTCAGTATTTGACTTATTAGTAGTCCTATTCTAGATTGTAAATTTTCAATTTTTGAAAATCATTCCTTGAAATAATAATGTTTAGATTTGAAAAACACAGAAGGTTGGATTTAAGCAGCAATTCTTAGTCATAACGTCTTCTCTATAACCATCTACTACTTTTTTGTTCACATAGGCCTTATTCATTTGCTAGATTATTTGGAGCCGGCCGTCCGATGCGTGTAAAACCACATGCATCGAATAGATTCGAACGATGTTAAGCGTATAGAAGCCGTGTTCTTATACTTGCCCCTTGTCTCGTCAGTCGTCATCACCTATGTCTTGAATGGCGTACAGAATAGAAAGCCGCCAACGAAACATTCGTCCAAACCCCCAGGAGACTTTTCAACGCGACAATCCCTTTCCCTTTCACTTGCCAAGAAAAATCCACAAGAGTTTAATTAATTTCAACCCAGAAAATCTCAAAGCAGCCGGCACAGGCACTGAAAATTTTTCCCAACATATATCCCTTTCCTACTCACCTTCTCCGTCATCGCCAAACCCATAAACCCACATAACCAAATCTCCAAATAAAATCTCCCCCAAATCCCCGCTTCACAAATTGTATTCTAAAATTTCAAACGACAAAATGAACTCTCATTTGTTCATATCCGTCATTTTCGCATCAATTCTAGCCAATTCCGTTTCCGCTTTGCCCCGATTCTTTCCGAACTCATCCTCAATCCCACCCTCCCTCATCCCCACCACCCCCGACGGTAAATGGGACGCCTTCAAAAACCTCACCGGCTGCCACGCCGGCCAGAACGTCGACGGACTGGCCAATCTCAAGAACTACCTCCATTACTTCGGCTACATCGACAAAAACAACAACTTCACGAACGAATTCGACGACAACCTGAAATCCGCGATCAGGACCTACCAGCTGAATTTCAACCTGAACACGACCGGCGAGCTCGACGGGCAGACGCTGGAACAGATCGTCCGGCCCCGGTGCGGCGTTGCAGACATCGTCAACGGCACCACGTCGATGAACTCCGGCAAAAAGACGACGTCCTCTGGCATCCACATCCACGCGGTCAACCACTACTCCTTTTTTCCCGGCACACCACGCTGGCCGGCCGGGAAGACCGACCTCACGTACGCCTTCCTGCCGGCTAACAACCTCCCCGACTCCGTCAGGGCGGTGTTCTCGCGCGCCTTCCAGAAATGGTCCGCGGTCATTCCCTTGACGTTCACCGAAACGTCGTCGTACGTTGTAGCGGACATCAGGATAGGGTTTCACAGAGGGGACCACAACGACGGGGAGCCGTTCGACGGCGTGCTGGGGACGCTGGCGCACGCGTTCTCGCCGCCGACCGGGATTTTGCACCTCGACGGAGACGAGAACTGGGTGGTGGAGGGGGACGTGGCGGCGTCGGCGGTGGTGTCGGCGGTGGATCTGGAGTCGGTGGCGGTGCACGAGCTGGGGCACGTGCTAGGGCTGGGACACTCGTCGGAGAGGGAGGCGATCATGTACCCGACGATATCGACGGGGACGAGGAAGGTGGATCTGGCCGGGGACGACGTGGATGGAATCCAGGTTTTGTACGGGTCGAACCCAAATTATAACGGGTCGGCCACGTCAACAACGACGACGACGACTCAGGAGAGAGACACTAGTGGCGGTGGGTCCCGGTTTGGGGATCAATTGTGGCTGTTATTGGCCGTTGGGATGGGGCTGTTGACTTTGTGAGTTTTGGTGGACTTTTCCGTATATATATAGTTATAGACTATAAATAGTTATACATACGTACATGGGATTTGTGATACCCCATCGACTCATCGTATAGTCTTGGCAGATTAGTAGTACTATATTGTTTCTTGATTCTTAATTTCTTATGTAGAAATTACAACATTATTTCTATGATCTCTCTCTTGACGAATGTGTTAGGGTATTGGCATGTTCCATAGTACTCTTTTCGTCTGATAAAGTTAGTCTCTTACAAAATTACGTGCAATTTTTTTACTTAAAAATAATGGATTTAGTATTTTTTTGACATCGTTCAAAATATCTTATCGAAATTTATCAAACAAAATTCATATCGCATAAAAAATTATTTCGCTAAGTAAATTATTTTTAAGCTCAAAATTTGCACATAATTTCATAGGACATCAACTTTATGAGATGGAGAGAGTATGAAATAATCCAAATTTTTGTTTTTCTTAGTAAGAGGTAAAATGTTGATGATTAATAATTAGTTGAAATGTGCGTAAAGCCGTAAACTAACTCAAATTACTTGTTATTTGAAAAAATAATCAAATGATATCTATGAAACAAGATTTCTATCGCATAAGAAATGAACTAAAATTTAGAAAGTATACCCTTTGTCGAAACACTGCGCAGAAAATGAGGTTGGCTAGGGCTCTCTCTCTCTCTCTCTCTCTCTCCACTAGAATTATAAAAGCTATGGGGTGAGAGAGAAGCACTACAACAATGGGTTTGTTCATATATGACATCACAGATATATACATTTAAAGTTCCATTTCTCCATATTGAGCGACGGATGATTGCTAGTAGAAATGTATGAGATAGTGAAGTCGATATTTCAGCAGATGAAATCAGATATCGAAAATATTGAGGCTGACTCTTCTATACTAGAATTAGAATTTTGATTGCTTTACGCGAGAAAGAGGGGCCACCCCCTAAGCCTAAGCGTTGGCAACATATGACAATTTGACTTTGCCTATGATTTCGTTTCTTAGGAAATTCGTGCATTCGAAGATCCTAAATTTGAGACTTTGTACACCAAAAAGATAGTACTTGCTTTGTTTGGTTTGCAGTTTAGTTTAGTTTTGGTAGTGGGTGAAGAGAGAAATAGGGTAATGATTGAAGAGATATAGAGAGGAATGTCAAAGTAATAATTGGAGAAATAAAATAATAATTGGAGAAAGAAATAGGGTAATAATTGAAAAATAAAACTAAAATGGCCAATTACAGAGGTGTGAATGGAATATATATTCACAGGGATCGAACATCAATTACAGGGGTGTGAATTTGTGAATTGAACATAAGTTCACAAAAATTTTAAGAAACAATTTGCATGGTATGTGAATTGTTACTCGTAAAAAAATTCACCGGGTGTGTGAATTTGCTAATTATAGAATATAGATAAATTGATTGTATTTTCAACAAATTCACCTGGGTTGTGAATCTGTTAACTGCAAATAACTTTATGCACTGTTTAACGAATTTTACACACCTAATTATAATTAAACAAATTTGCAGGGGTGTTTAACAAAATCACAGGGTGTGAGTTTGGTAATTCTAAACAAACTATATAAGGCCAAATTATAGATTATTTCCTTGTGGTTTAGGCCTTTGGCACATCTCACCTCCCTCACATTTGAAAATGACCAATTCACCTCCTCATGATTTCGGACTAAAGTGTCACAAAAACACCATTAATAGAAAGATGTTATAAGGACCGTAATACCCTCAGTCCCCAAACCCACCTCCACCCCTATCCCCACCATCACCCCCATCAGCCAACAACCCACCCCTCACCTCCACCATAATCCACCTCCTTGCTCGTCGTACCGCCTATACTTTGTGGCTTCTGCAACGTCGACCAGGAATACGCATCGCCGCCCCAAACATCCACCGGCAGCTTCTCCTTATCAGTCACGCAACAAACCCCTCTGCGCCCACCCACCCTTGCTGCGTCCCACTGGTCTGGGCCGGAGGGAGAACCGTCCAAACCCGTCGTGTTCACCGCAAACTCATTACCAAAACTCACGTTGTATGCCTCGAGCTCAAACGTACCAGCAAAAACAGTCGCATTCTCACCCAAACTAAAATTGCCAATTATACTGATCCAGATTTCATAACCATATGACAAACAAGTAACACTCCTAGACGGGAGGATGATAAAATTAACTTTCCCTTGTATGTATGCGTCACTGGCGAGGTTCAAAATGACGCTTGATGGTGGGGATTGCTTCAATGTCGTTTTGGGTAGGAGGAAGAAGAAGGGTAATGTTGTGTTCTAACATAAAAGTTTTACTCTATTTATTTGCTTTTCTCAAATCCACTCTCATAATAGACACACCTTCCATCAATTTGGAAAGAAAAAATAACGGTAGTACTTTAGTCCGAAACCATGAAGAGATGAAATAGTCATTTCCAAATGTGAGGAAGGTGACGTGCCAAAGTCCTAAACCACGTAGAGGTAATCTATACATTACCGAACTATATATGGCTCCGCATTCCTCGGGAGATTTTAGATGACTCTAGGCGTGCATATACGGCACGTGCTGCCATTCTCTTTGGTATAAAAATCTAACACCATCCCTCCATTCAAACCTATCCCTCCGAATTTCTCTGTCTTCCCCGAGAAAAACAAGAATATTTTTTTGGGGAAGAAAACCAACGAGAATGGCAGCGACGCAGGACGGTAATCCGTGGGGATCATCAAACCCGCCGCCGGAGAAGAGCAAGCAAGGCTTGTTCGAGAAGAAGACGCTGTCGAGGAAAGTGAGCGAAAAGTACGAGAAGACCAAGACGGCAGCCTCCTCGGGGATGAAGAAGATGAAGGAAGGGGTGAAGGAGAGCGCGTCCGCCAGCGCCTATTGGATGAAACTCAAGTACCATTCCATCAAAACCAACCAGAAGAATTGAAGGTTAATTAATTCCATTGAGAAAAATGGTTTCCCTCCCTGTTGTTTAATTTGTTGTGCATATGGTTCCACGCAATGCCTGTTGATTTCGTAGCGGAGGAACCTTCTGAAAATTGTACCTTGAGGATTTCGAAATTTTCATAATTTGATATTCTTTACTATTTACGAAGATAATTTGCCTCCTTCTGTTGTTTGATATACTACTTATTACGTGATTTTCGGATATGGGATAGGAGCTTGTGACCTCCGGAGGATCGGTTCGGTTTGAGCCTTTATGATTGAGAATTCGAAACCATTTCAATTATATTTTAGTCTTGTGGCGTGAATAAATTTACGAGACAAAATCCGGGTCGCCGGTAGCTATACATGATCGGAGTGCATTTATCTTGAATGATTGAAACAACATTTTGCAATGAACGTTGTTCGATCAAGTGACTACCTAACATTTGACCGATATGATTTTCTATATTATCACCGATTACCAAACAAAAATGAATGAATGATTTCGACATTGTGATAGACCTCCAATGTGGTACAGAACCATTGTTTTGAGTTGCCGTGCAATGCCAACGGCCCCGGATCTGCAGTTTTCGTGTGCTATTGTGATAGCCAAGCAATGAATCGCGTCATTACCAAACACGCCTGACAAAATTAAACTCACACACACAGAAAAAACACGCCAATCCACCATTGGAAAACACCCACAAAGGGGAAGAAAACTCCCTGAGGAGGAAACACTCCACAAGGGAGATCACAATGAACCATCACTAAACATTATGCTTGATTTACAGGTTATTAGAACGGAATTCGTGTTAATGGCATAATTCTTGAACTCAAATTTGAAAATTGTCTTGATTTGGCTTGGAGAACATTTAGGGTTAATTATCTCTTTCATCCCCAATTCAAAAAAAAAAAGTTAGTTCGTTTGATAGCTATCGATTGAACTTAGGTAGTCCCTAACCTACCCAATTGGTTGCAATGTAGCTATTGACGCCAACAATCCATTAACTATTTGGAGGCTGCTAACACTTGGATAACTTTTACATATGGAACTCTACACAGATCCCAATTTGAATTGTAGTCGTTCATCTCGATCGATCATCAATAAACAATTTATTGCTTAGGTATCTATCGATATTCGATAAAGATGTCTTTTTATATAAACGGTCTCTCAACAAACCCCACGAGATGAAAGGTTTCGATCATATGATTGTAGGCTTGGTACTTTTCTGTGATCATTTAGAAAATATACTGGTGTTAGTATGTATCTTATATATCCAACATGTAAATGATTTTTTTTTTTTTTGCTCGGCAAACATGTAAATGATATTAGAAGCATACTAAGCTCCCAGTAATATAATCAAGCTCTTCCATCTCGATTCTCGTAAGGCCAATTGAGAAGACCATTCATAGGAAAGAAATATTTTTATCGGATAATGAAGATAGCCAAATAAAAAATTATTGCTTAAAGTATAATCAATTTAGAGAGATATTGATTTTTCAATTAATTAATATAACTTCTTATTTATGAATGATCTTCTAAAATAGCTTTACAAACTGAACCATTTCAATTCTAGTTTTTTTTTTTTTTTTGATCGGCAGTTGCAATTCAAGTTGGAACCACCAAAAAGTCGGTGTAAAAATTATCTGAGCAAAACCTTGCTTTTTTTGTTGTATTTTTCATCCGAATAGTACGTTAATAATGGATTGTCAGCGGCGTCAGTAATTGGACAATATTTGAAATCGATCAAATAGTTGAGGGACTACGTGAGTTCAATTGATGGTTGAGGGAAAATTAAAATTTTTGAAGTAGTTTAGGGATAAAATAGACAATTTACCCCAACATTTTATGGGTATGGAGGTGACTAAAGTCCTGATATGCCAATGACTCTAACGCTTTGAAAGTTTGAATGAATGGGTCAAGTGAATTCATGATCTTCTTTGCCGTTGAAACTGAACGGAGTCTTATCCTTAAATTAAGCTTTACCACATGAAATTTGGTCAATTGAGCTTTTGAGGTCATGCTAATTGATTCTAAATCTAGAAGTCCATGAAATTTATTTCAAATGAAAAAAAAAATTACAGACAAATGCTCTGAATACTCAGTGCACTATCCCAAGATAAATGTGATTATTTTATGTCCACGTTCCGCTAAGAAAAATACTTATTTTTTGAACTAAATGTGTAATATATCGTAAGAGAATGACATTTCTCCTAAAGCGGAAAATAAGTACTACCTAACAATACCAACCTTTGCGAAATGGGATTCCACATTCTTCCCGGCACAGAATCATCACTATCACATTCGATCACTAGCAATTGATTTCTTCGGCTTTATTCGGTGGCACGAGACATTTTCCACCATCACATATAGCAGATACTTAAATTTTAGTATGAATTACTATTATTTTTAGAACAGTTAAACTTTATTGTTCTCTACTTCCATTTTTTATTTTCTTTTTTTTGGTCAAACGAAAATTCATTTTTTATTTTCGAAACATGTAAATTTGGGTTAAGTTGTCAAAATCCCCTGCTATTTACACATGTAATGTATCTACACTTCATATACTATAACAATCCAAACAATTTTTGGCCAAAACCACCCATGCTATTCTATAACACTAGCAAAATAATCCGTGCAATGCACGGATTGCACGAGAATTTTTAAGTGGGCAATCAAAAGCAATTCTTTTGGGGTTATGATACGTGTCAACTACGTCATGGAGTATTGTCTCCATCAACTACTATCTATAGGGGACTTCACAGCATCTATATCAAAATCAAAGCTAAGATCCAATAAAGAGTTATGGAGATTCGAACTTAAATCTTGTCCAACAAGTCCGAGTTTTCACCACTGAACCAACCCCTCGTTAATGGGCAATCAAATCAAAAGTGATTGCAATGAGGATACTTATATATTTCAAGGACAACATCCCACAACAGATCCCTGTTACCACAAATTCAAAATCATTTTGCATTTTCGTACAACACAACCTCAGAAAACTCGATTAAACCAGAATGGAAAATATCTACTCCAACGTTAACTTTAGCATACGAAAAGATATCCAGGAAAGACCCATCATTTTCTTTAGACAACTCCGCGAAGGAAACACTTGAATATCAATGATTTCCTCACCTTTAAAATTACAAAGAATTTCAACAAAAAGAAGGTAAGAGAAAAATGTAACTTTTGAATATTGTATAATTTTGCTTCTGTTTCATATAGGTTGTCTTTTCAGTCTTATAATGGTCCATATAGATCTATTTAATGTTTTTAATTCGACTATAAATTAACAACTGTGTTAACTAATACATATGTTAACAAATTGTTCTTAGAATTTTATGGATTTTAATGAGATAGAGCAAGATTTATAATTCTAAATCTTTAAAAAAAGACTTATGGATTGGACCAAATAAGATAAGATTAAGGGTGACTTCTCCTAAACTTAAAAGAAATTAAGTTGGTTTTGTCCTTATTTGAATTTTTTCCACATTTGTTAGTTTTGCGCCAAACTTTTGTGGTTTATTAATTCGTCTCTAGGTATCAAAAAAGTAAAAAGAAATTACTTTTACCCAAGTATTTTGGAAAATAACCACTTTTTAACAAAATAGTTGTCCATTTTTGTTAAAAAGTGGTTATTTTCAACTATTTTGTTAAAAAGTGGTTATTTCCCAAAATACTCAGGGGTAAAAGTAAAAAAAAAAATTACTTTCACTTTTTCGTTTCCTCTCATCAAGCCGAATCAATAATTCGCAAAACCAACAAATACAAAAAAAAAACAATTCAAACAAGGACATAACAACTTAAGTTTTTTTTAAGTTTAGGAAAACTCACCCAAAGTTACATGTCTCCCTTCAAAACTTGAATTACAACCGAATGAATTGTAGTACAAGGATTTTGTTGGCTCCCACGAATTGAGGGCTTGGTTGCTCCCTCAGTATTTTGTTGGCTCTCTGGTTTGATCAAGTTTTAATAAGAGTTCTGTTTGCTTGGCAATTCGGTTTAGCTTTGGGGCAACTCGGTTTTCTTTGTACGGTGCTTGGATATCTCGTCAGCTAGAGATTTGAGATGTTTGGCTCGATTTGTACTCTTTCATCCGGACAGACGCCACCGCCATCCAAAATGCTCGTCAGCAAATTCGATTCCGAAAGTTTTGGAGTAGTTTTTTGTCCAAACAGTGGTCAAGTGTGTCTGGACGTGCATCACGTGCTGTGCCGTGACTAGGGTATTACGTTTTTTAGGGTTTTGAGAAGTTAAAAAACTTGCTTTGGTAATGTTTTTTTTCTTTGCAAGGATTCTCTTATTATAAACATTTGCATTGAGATTCATTATTTGTATTGAGTTTCGTGAGTTTTTGAGAGAGGTTACTACATGAGCTCTCCTTTTTAGCTCTCTTGAGCACACGTTTGCTTTCACACTAGTGGAATGGACTATTCGTAGAGTAGATTTACACTAAACGTATGCCGCACACGTAAAATTCCTTGTCTCTCTTGGTTTGATTTGCTCTCATAATTATTTGTTCGATTTTGCTCTGCATATTTGTTCTATTCTTTGTTCCAATATTTATAACCATCATTTTGTTCGTAGCATGAAGTCTTTGGTGGCCCTCCACCTAACAAACTCATTTTTCAAAGAAAAAACGAAAGCAAGTTTGTTTGCATTCTCAAAAGCTATTTCTGCTCAACCATGGATACTTTTTTTTTTTTTGGGTACAACGGAAGAGATTAGATTATAACGACAGAGTTTAAACAGAGTTACAACAAAAATAAACATAGAACTAGAAACTGACATTGGCACAACTACTAAGACGAAGAGTCTAACCGATGGAGCCTAAGATGTCCAATGCCCATGACATCTTCTAAGACGAAGAGTCTAACTGATGGAGGTGTCTCCGTTGCCACCAAATCTAATTCTTGTTCAGCCCCAAGATGGGCCAAATTATCTGCACTTTGATTGGCTTGCATGTAGATGTGGCCAAGCATTGACTGAGTGCGAGTCATGAGAACTCTGGAGTCTTCAATGAATGCTTGTTGGGGATGTCCTGTTGGGGGGGCCTTCTGTGATCAATTTGACCGCCATTTGAGAATCTGTCTCATACATTGGGTAGTGTTTTGGTTTTAAAACCATTTTTGTAGCCAAGTGTTCCTTCTCAAATATGTTCTCTGCCAACTTCCTCAAAAGCCTCCTTCCAGGAAACTACCCTCTTTCAACCATTTTGTACGAGGGAAAAACGAGTCAATGGAAATCCAAGGTGGCAATCACACCAACAACCACTTCATCTGAATTAAACCATTAATTCGACCTTTTACACCTCAAATGGCCAACAGCCTAACATAAAGAAGTCAAGAAACCTAACTTTTGGATTTTGGATCCGCAAAATCATCCTTTTGATCTGAAACCTATTGATATCGTTTTGAAACACATTTATCTTGGGATAAATGAGTTCTGATCTAGCGTTACAATCGTAAGATAAATGTGTTTTGAAATCATATCACACGATATTCAATCAACGCCATGTTGACATACTTGATGTTTTCAACATGACAGATGGATGAGACAAGATCCAAATTATCAGTTTGTGTGGAGGAGCAGTTGTCTCCAACAACAACCAATTTCATCATTCCAACAATGAAGTCAGTGCGTTAGCTAAGCTTCTTCACACACCTTTTAGGTGACCCAACTCTCTTCTGTGTTTGGATATACAGTCTTTCCTTGTTTTCATTTGTACGACTAAAATATCTTTACTTTCTTTCTCAAACTTCCCCGTCAAAGTAAAACTGTATGCATAGAGCTAATGATGTCTTCCCTCAGTCTTTGTTTTGTGACGTGTAAGAAACCATAATCCTTGTTAATGGTGATTTAATGGCAATTCAATATGCTTATTCTAACATATAGTAATTAGAATTAGAATTAAGTACATCAAATTAGTCAATATTGGCCGTCAGGACAGAGTAAACCACAATGCTTCTGGACCATAATCATTGTTTAATGGGATCGGATCCTCTCTGGTCCAAGTTTTGAACTGGATGAGACAGTCTAAATCTAGACCATACATTGGAAAAATCTAAAGTTCCAATTTGCTCAGAGACTCTTACGGGTGAGCAAATCTGAACCATTAGGACGGTCCAAGTTTTGGACTTTTTTGGACTTTCTCCTCCCGTCCAAAACTTAGACCATAGAGAATCCAACCCTTTGTTTAATATGCTTGTACGATTTCGATAGGAAGACACTATAGTCTTCTAAACATATTTAAAGTCCTATAACACCATTATTTTTGCATTTACAGATCACTGGATCTGTCATAATTAGTCATTTCAAACTCGAAATCCGGGGGAGGCTTCCAAGGCCAAGAGGATTTATTTAACTACTCCCCTTTTGACAATTTCAGCAAACCAAACCCCAATAGCAGAAGCCTAACACCAACCCTCCACCGATGCCCAAAAATAAAAAGTCAACAGCAACTAATTCAACTTCAACCCCCTCTCTCTCTCTCTCTCTCCAGTTCTAATCCAAATTTCTTATGGCTACACAAATTCTCTTCCTTTCCCTAGTGCTCCTTTCTGCTTTTCCTCCCTCCTTCTGTCAATTCAATTCCCAGCAAAATATTCAGACCTTCTATCCATTTCCACTTCCTCCAGTTGGCCAGACACCACCTTCTCCTCAAACAAAATCTACCTCCCCTCCACCACCGCCAACGCGTCTAGCGCCACCACTACAGCCACCAAAGTCGTCATCAAAAGGGGCTGTAGCTAAGGCTGTCGGTTTGACCGTGGCAAGCACGTTAGTACTGTCCGCCGTCTTCTTCTTTTTGGTATACATGATGTTCTCGCGACGGAAGAAGGAGAAACCGCCCAATCCTTACAGTTATAGCAGAAACAAACTGGGGGCTCCAAAGGAATTCACGCGATTCAGTGGGAAACTCAAAGGAGTGATTGTCGATGAGGATGGCTTGGATGTGCTTTATTGGAGGAATCTGCAAGGGGAAAATGTCAAAGACAGTTTTAGTCGAGAGGTGTCCGATAGAAAGGAAGAAAAACGGGAGATTAGTCCAGAGGAAAGGCGCCAGAAATCGCAACTTGGGATACAAGAGGTACCTCTCCATCGCAAAAAATCGTCATCTTCCCATCTATTTTGGTCCCAAGGGGAAACTAGGAATCCTGGTTCGTCAATTCAAGCTATATCGCAACTTGGGATACAAGACGTACCTCTCCCTCGTGAAAAATCGTCATCTTCCCATCAATTTTGGTCCCAAGGGGAAACTAGGAATCCTGGTTCGTCAATTCAAGCTATATCGCGCTCTCCACCTCCACCTCCACCTCCACCTCCACCTCCACCAGCACCAGCACCACCACCCCCACCTCCACTACCAGTGTTGCCTATACCCAAAAGGAAAAGTAGTGCACCACCACCTCCCCCTCCACCAATTCCATCAAAAGAATCTCCAGCGCCTCCGCCGGGACCACCACCACTGGCAAAAGGAATCCAAAGCAAAAATAAAACAGGTGAATCTTCAAATACAGGAGGTGATGGGAATGGACAAGTGAAACTTAAGCCCTTACACTGGGATAAGGTGAACCTGAATGTTGATCATTCAATGGTTTGGGACAAAATTGAAGGTGGCTCATTCAGGTAATACAATAACTTCGAAAAAATCATTCTTATATTTATCATGCTTCCTTCTTCATTTTGGTACTGATTTTCAAAAATCTTCCATTGGGATCCAGGTTTGATGACGATCTTATGGAAGCGCTCTTCGGAAACGTTGCAAGCAACCGAAGATCCCCTAGAAGAAACAACAACACATTGAGTCCAAATAGTGAAAGACCAAATCCGCCCCCTCAGGTTTTCATCCTTGATGCCCGAAAGTCCCAAAACACGGCAATTGTACTCCGGTCCCTGGCCGTTTCTAGAAAAGAAATCGTTGATGCACTCACGGAAGGCCACGGTCTAGACAACGAAACGCTGGAAACACTGACCAGAATAGCCCCCACAAAGGAAGAAGAATCCCAAATCGTTGCGTTTGATGGGGACCCAACAAGACTCGCCGATGCTGAATCCTTCCTCTTCCACCTCCTCAGGATTGTTCCTTCGGCTTTCACTCGCTTCAAAGCCTTGCTTTTTAGGTCGAACTATGATTCAGAGATCCACCACCTCAAGGAACTCTTACAAACACTTGAAACGGGGTGCAAAGAGCTTAGGAATCGCGGACTCTTCTTGAAACTTCTAGAAGCCATTCTAAAGGCTGGAAATCGCATGAATGCCGGAACATCCAGAGGGAATGCACAAGGTTTCAGCCTCAGTTCCCTTAGAAAGCTCTCTGATGTTAAAAGCACAGATGGGAAAACTACTCTACTTCACTTTGTTGTAGAGGGAGTGGTCAGAGCCGAGGGGAAACGTTGCGCTGCCAATACAAATCAAAGCTTAAGTCGCAGCAGTGGCAGCAAAAAAACATCCGAGGATTCGACAACAGAAGAAGATTCAGAGAGGGAATACAAATCGCTGGGGTTACCGATTGTGGGTGGTCTTAGTGCTGAGTTTTCCAATGTGAAGAAATCAGCAACAATAGACTACGATTCCTTTGCCAAATCCTCCTCGGTTATAGAAGCCCAAATCGCCGAAATTGTACAAGCTTTGACGCGATGCAGGGATGCAGACGGAGGGAGTTTTTTGAGAGAGATGAAAAGTTTCCTGGGAGAGGCAGCACTAGAAGTAAAGGAAGTGAAAGAAGAGCAAGCAAGAGTGATGGCGCTCGTGAAGAGAACAACAGAGTACTACCAACCCGGGGCTTCGAAGGACAAGGAGAAACATCCGCTTCAACTGTTTGTCATAGTCAAGGATTTCTTGGGCATGGTTGATCAAGCCTGTATCGATATCTCTAGAAACCTGCAGAAGAGGAGAAGTGCAACCACGAATGTTGGATCGTCGTCCTCATCATCATCACCACCGATGATTTCTGTGAGGTTTCCAGTTTTACCGGAACATTTTTTGTCGGATAAGTCGAAGAGCAGTTCTAGTGATTCAGATGATGATGATTGATAAACAGGCCTGAATTTGTACAGGGGTGAAGATAGAAGATAGAGTGGAAGGTAGATAATTTTAACTTGAGAGATTAAAACCTGTTCATTCTTTTCAAAATAGTAGAAATTACCCCCCAAAAAAATTATTCTACTTCAGTATCTCAGAGATCAATCAATTTAGTTTAGTTGCTTTTTCTTGACATGAGTCTTTCTTTTTCAAATTGCTTGACATTTTCAAAAAAAGAGTCTTTCTTTTCAATTGGGGTAGATAATCAGTGAACTTATGGGGACCATATTTTCTGCCTCCATAGCCTTATCGATATAGATATCAACCACTACAAACTTGTAAATAAAACAATACGTCACGAAATATTCCATGGGTGGAATGGAGATCTCCATCCCTCGTCTGATCCGCATCCTCTCTGTTCCATGGGTGGAATGCAGATCTCCGTTTCGTTTAATGTGGAGCCAACACCACAACTATATTTGAGTTTAGTAAGTTTGAAATATAGGCCAATTATTAAGCAAAACGAAGTCTTACAAGACTATGCGTTAGTATAAATAACACTCTAATTTTCTTGAGCCTGGGGATGATTTTTACTAAGCCCTGTGGAGTGTCGAGTACAAATACTAGTATTATTTGTTGATATCATTTGCGTAGAACAATTTACTTACTTCGTTATAATCGTTGAAACGGGATTTTTGTGTTTTTGATTATTAGGATAGACAATGCCTGATAAAATTAAATTATAATTCGATTTATTGTTTCAATTAACCTTCAAATAATGCTACCATTTCTTCTAAATTCGGGTTGTTCATGCTCATATATAGTAATTCTTTTTGTTCAAGTGTAAATGTAATCAATAGATTTAATTAGGTGATCGAAACGAAGTAGTTAAGCAAGGAGGTCAAGATACGATCTTGGGACGCATTGTAAAATAAGTGAGGTGTAAGCTCCAGATTTGAAAACCCCTCCAATGGAATATATACATATCCATGCCAAATCTTATCCGGGAGTTGAGATGGAAACAAATAAAGGAAAACACACCACCCGGATATTTTATATTGGACCATTGCCCATATCGGACTCCTTAGAAATTTTTCAGTACCGAGCGGGCACCGGCCACATGATACCGAGCACACATCTCGGCCGTGAACGGCCGTCCAAACATGTTTTGAACGGCTATTTGGGCTTGAGGGGTATTTTGGTAATTTTACACTTAAAAATTACCCAAACAGATTTGGGCCATCCAAAACACATTTGAACGGCCGAGATGGTGCTCGGCACCACGCGGCCGGTGCTCACCCGGCACTGAAAAGCTTCTCCGGACTCCTATATCCTTCCACCAAACAAGCAATAGACCACGAGCCACCGTACGAACTTTGTATGGAAAAGCAATGCAAGTTCTCAGCAGTCCCCTTGCATTGTGCAGTTGCCCAGTTGTGGGCCCATGCCAAGTACACTTCAGTGATCAGAATTGATTTTTTTAGAGCTCAACGAGAACATCAATCATACCAAAAATCTTATGGATCGGATACAGATTACTACCTCATCTGAATGCATTTATCTTGCATAAAATTAATTCGATGGGTTTGATGCATTCAGATGAGGTATTAGTCTTTTATCAGATCAATTTGATTTCTGGCATGATGGCTGGATCCAGACATTAGGAAAAAGCGCAGGGTTAGGTTGAACTGAGGCCCAACTCATTAAGAGTTTTTACCCTGGGTTCTTTCGTGATACAGAGACTTGTAACATCAGTTTCCGTTGATGTTTTCATCTCAGTTCTACAAAATGAACGATACTAATCATTGGAGTGAACTTGACATGGGCCCACAAAGAGTCCCCTCGGTCCCATTGTGGGGACTGCCGAGAAGCCGCATCCTAAAAAATCTCACAGAAAATTCACGCATTAATTAAAAATCCAGAAACGCCAATATAATTCCATAATATCACAGCAACATTCATCACAATAAACAGCGGGATGTCTAATTTCCTACTCTTCTACTAAGACAAGCTAAACCACCACCTAATTCATACCGGTTTTCTCTCAACAAAAAAGGAAGAGAAAGTAGGGGGAAAAAACTAACCAAAGACCTACGACAACTTTCACTTTCTCTTCTTAGCCGGTGGTTGATCCTCTTCGTCCTCGTCTTCTTCCTCATCTTCGTCTTCGTCATCACCATCATCATCCTCGTCATCATCATCATCGTCTTCGTCCTCGTCCTCCTTTCCCCCGTTACCATTTGCCGGCGGACCATCCTCAGGATCCCCCTCCTCATCATCGTCATCGTCCCCACCTTCTTCGCCCGAGAAATCTTCATCGCCCCCGTCATCATCCTCATCCTGGTCATCATCCTCGTCATCGTCTTCATCATCGTCATCCGTATCGCTAGCATCTTTGTTCTCTGGACCGGGACGTTTCCTTCTATGAAGCTCGTCCACAGGAAAACTGCAAGTGAGACTACATCTACAATCTTAATTCAAAAAAATAATACTAATCATTTTCAAACCAAATATGCAGGGCTTAGGGCTCTATTTGTTTCACCGTAGAATGTGAGAACAATCAATTTCTGCAAAAGTACGAAAGCTTCGTTGTTTTTTTAATAGAAATTTTTCGAATTTTTATGTAAAGATATTCTCACTAGTATAAGAAACATTGGAAAACAAAATGCTAGATCCTGTTCTATAACTTGTTTTCCGATAGCGAAAGAGGAAAAAAAGTGTAGGCAATTGGCCCTTTGACTTACCAAAAAATAGCTATAGTTTTATATTATCGACAAACACAGCTAGATAATTATGTGGCAAAAGACTTTTTTCACTCCAAATATTCTCATTAAAACATTTATAACTAGAACTATTGTTCCATACAAAAAGGCAGAGTCTAAGGGACACCGAGAGAGTAAAATAGTTACCTTCCATCAATCCCAGTAAAGTTCGGCAGCACATTAACATCATTCAGCAGAGCTCCTGTCTGAAACTCAACAGATTTAGGTCAGATAGCTTGAACAAAGGTAGTAAGTATGAGTGATAAAACAATCAAGGTAACTCAATTTTAAACCACCAATCAAACCCCAAGTGCGTTTGGATCTTGGATATGTGAAGGGATTTCTCAAAGGAAAAGAAAACGCTAGGATTTCTCTCCACAAATCCGAGTTGTGACCTTTTTTCCCTGCACAGAGCCTTCACAATTCCAAGATCCAAGCATAGCCGAAATGTGTGCTATGAAAAGTATAAGGTGAAAACACAATAGTAAATGAACATGAAACAAGACAGAAAATAAACAACTCCAATTAATTTAGTCTACATATCGATCCGACCAAAAACAGGACACGATATGAAGATATCACAGAGCTTAGCAGGCAACGGACTAAAATTAATTTGATGCTACAAAACCATTTCAAATATGGTTTATAGAACAGAGGCCTAAAAACAAAAGATTTTTGTTTAAGAGAATGATAGAATTTGTTGATATACAGATGGCTCCAACACGAACATAATCAAAATATAATGAACTTTCCTGAAAGTTAGGTCAGATGCAACAGCTCGATACATAAGGCCAGAACTTTATAAACTACTTTGCAGATTCAAGTAGGAGGCAAATTAGAGAGAGCAGTTAATTAGAAACATTCAAAAGTAGAAAAACAGATATAACTATCACCCATTATCAGTCAAGAAAGGAAAATCGTGGAACAAGATTACCCTAAGGGCATGTTTGATAAGTGTGTTAGGGCTTAGGAAAGGATTGGTAATCCTTTAGGTTTTCCAACTCTTTGTTTGGCTGCACAATTTAGGATGGGATTAAGAGGAGGATGGGATTGCTAATCCCACACTATTCCCGGATTACTAATACCATGGGGTACTGGGTATTAGTAATCCTATCCCAAGCTCCCTCATGTAAAATGACCACTTTGCCCATGATTTTTAATTCAATACCAATAATACCCCCCTTACACACCTAACCTATCCACCCAAAACCCTAATACACTGCTATTTAATAGGCTAATATGAACTTGAGAACTGTGACTACGTAGAAGTGTGTATGACTTCGTACAATTATGCTATACTATTAGGATGACTAGTTGATCCCTGTGGCATGTCATGTGCCTTACTTTGAAAACTGAAAACTTACAGGGTAAGGCAATGAGGGAATTCGTTTAATCCCCTATCGGCATGTTATGATTGCCTCCTTTTGTAATATGCATATAAATATATATATATATATATACACACACACACACACACACACACACACACACACACACACGATGACTGTTTGGGTTTGTACGCTGTTGACCCTTTATTTTTTAGGTACATGACTTCATATTAGTATTATGCTTTGGGCCTCTTATGCTCATAATCTGTTGGTATATATATGGTGATACTTTTGCTCTTTTGCTCATACAATTATGCTAAACTACTGCTCTGGTATTGCTTTATTGTTTCTGCTGTGGTATTGCTTCACCTATAGAAATCTATTGTTGATTCTTATCTCTCCATGATCATTAATATGCATATAAATATAAGTTGCAGTTCTTGTTGTACTGCTTGCATCGTTGTCCAAAATTTGCAAATTCGTGAGCTGGTCTTCCATGCAATTATAGACCAGGTTTTCACCCAAGGGTATAATTGGAAAATGAAATTTGTATCCTATCCCTTGGTGTTCCAATCAAACAAAGGATTGGTATTGGTAATCACAATCCCATGATTTAATCCTTACACAATCAAACACCCACTTGGGATTACACTCGGTATTACTAATCTCATCTCCTTACTAATCCCATCTAATCTAACACACTTATCAAACGGGGCCTAAAAGGAAGTGTGATCTTTGTAATGTGGCCCCAAATAGTTGGCCTGGGAACCATAAATGAGAACCGGTGAACCGCACCTCCCACACTTACATTCCCGGGATTTCGTCGTATTACGGCTAAGGCCCATGGTTCTCACCAATTATGTAAGATATCTTGAAAAGACATTGGTACAAGGAAAACCACCAAGTGAGAAGGATAGTACAGTTCAGAGGATGGTCACTCATATGACCTACGTTACATGGACTCAGGTGTGAGTATCGGGTGCGGATGTACATCTAGGGGTCAGACATCTCAAACCTAGAAAAGGAGGATACGTGGATATGGATCCAAAATTGGATATGTTAAATAAATGCTTTTTTAATATTTTATATATGAATACAAGTTCAAATCAATATATTTTATTTATGAAATTTGTGAACCAAGCACATTTCGAAGCTTAATAGGGATTCAAACTCTTTGGTCTACTTAGCCTTTGGCCTAGTGTCCCAGTTCCTTTAGGCACACTTAGTCAAACGACAGCCAAGATCTTCCTTTGAAAAATTTAAGACAGCTATACAAAAGGATCCAAATTTTCATGGCGGTGTCCGTTAAATATCTCACACACACTCATGTCATGGACGTGGGAGTCGCCCAAAATGGCGGATCCATGTAACGAAGCACGTGACATAATAACAAAGGCTTTCTCTTTTTGTATACAGGTGATATTCCTTAATGCCCTTTTGAAGAATAATACTTTTACTAACCGTAATAAATAGAAGTCACATTTGGAGCTTTGAGTTATTTAAGCTAAACAAATCCAAAAACCAAAAACAGAAAGGCCTTCTAGGCAGCAAAGAAGGGAATCTATAACGGTAAGTGATCAGGGCACACATCATAAAAGCGGGAAGGGTACGTTTAATGCAAATAACAACAGCACGATCAATTTCTATCTGCACAGAGAAACTTATCAGATCGACAAGCTTGTGTACAACTTTCCCGGAAAGAATAAAGGCCACATAAAGCCCCTAATTTTCCAACCGCCACAGGAGTACCAGACCCACAGCCAACTAATTTGTACAACACCCGGGCTTTCAAACAATGAATCCCAATTTCAAAAACCAGAATATCACGAAGCAGCAGAACATAAAGGTTTATGCTGTAATTGAACAGTCACTTCATCTAAACATCACAAATAACTCCACTCTCTCTCTCTCTCTCTCCCCCCCCCCCCCCCCCCCCCCCCCCCCCCCCCCCCCCCCCCCCCCCGTGTATGTGTGTGTGAGTGGGGATACAGAAAAAACACAGAAGGAAAAACCTACTACATAAGGAGTACATAACAATAACAGAACCGATTCTTGAAATTAGCCCAAACAGCAAGAACACAGCATAAAATCCCAAGACCCAGATGATAAAAATCTCATCTCTTTCTGAAAAAGAGAAAAAGAAAGGGAGAGGAGTTTATACCGCCATGAGAAAGCAAGCAATAGATCTCTGAGCAGCCAAAAGGACCTCCACCACCAAAGCCTCCACAACAGAGCAAAGCATCATCTTCTCCAGAGCAACCACATCGGAGCTCAACCTACCCACCTCCATTCCCACAATTAAAGCCCGGAACACCCTGTAAGAGTATAAATTTAGAGAGAGATAGATAAAGAAAAGAAGTCAGAAGAAAGAAAAAGGAGAGAGAGAGAGAGAGAGAGAGAGAGAGAGAGAGAGAGAGAGAGAGAGAGTACAGTAGAGTCGTTTCTGGTTAGGGTTGCTTTGATGTCCGGAAGAGCGTGAAAAGGGCGAAGGGCAAATAAAGTAAAAGCAAATAGGGTTTTTGTTTGGAACTGGATTTAGGGTTTTGTGGGGGTGTGAATTGCAATTTTGTCCTCTTGTGGTTTTTTTGTTTTCAATATTTTTTACTCCATACAGTGGGGTAAGAAGTTAGGCCCCGTTCCAGAAATCTTCTTAAAAAATAAGTAGTTTATTTCACATTTTCAAACTAAAAACTAATGTAAATAAAAAATTATTATTTTATTTTTTTGCACAGTATAAAAGATCTTAATGAGATTTATCAAACAAGATCCATATTAGTAGAAAAATTATTTGAGTAAACACATTATTTTTGAGCTTGAAATTGCCTTCTTAAAAAATAAGTACTTAAATCACGTTGCGGAACGGATTAGTCTACAAGCAGTTCAGACGTCCATATCCCTGAATCTACAAATGTCTACAACGAGATCCGAACCCTTATCTTTCACATAAAGAGAACTAAGAGATGTCAACCATGCTAGAGCACATTGGCCTTCTTCGAGTATGACTCCACACAATACCACTGGATTTTTACAAAAACAATATAAGTACAGCAAAAGATGTAGATACAACCTGATCAATTTTGGGCTCGTTTTGGATCCAAAAATAATAATCGGAGCCCAGTCATTTTTATTAAAATATGTTATTTAGGGTTCTTGCAAAAAACAAGCTATATTGGATATCGTTAAGGGCGTTGACATAACTTCCAACTTTGCTTCATATAATTCGCTTCATTCGGGCTTGAATTATGAAGCAAAGTTAGGCATTTCATACTCGCTCTTAACGATATTCAATTGAGCTTATTTTTCACAGACCTTGAAAAACAAAATGTGTGGCTCTGAATATTATTTTAGGATCCAAAACGAGCACAAAATTAATCTATACACATTGTCTATACATCTTGTGTTGTACCCATAGCAGCTCTTCTAACACAAAAAGTCTAACTGCACAGATTATATGCACAAATCACGATGTGGGGCTTACTACAGGTTCCATATAAACAATTCGAGTAGCTCATTAAATGAAAAATACCTTTTCAATTGTCTCTACGAAAAATTAGCTCAATACGATACCTATAAATGTTCGATCTAATATTCTAATTTTTCATTGAGATTTCGGGATAATGAAAAATATATGATTTGATCAATCACCTATAAGTATCAAATTAAATTAAGTTTTGGCTGAGGCCCTTGAAAAATTGTTTTGCGGCAAAGGAGTCGATATATAGGGTGAGTTCTTCTTTGAAGTCCTGAGGGACTATGAAGCCGCAAGTTAGAAGTCTTAGCCCTCCTTTTCGTTCCACCCGGACTTCTTAGAATATATAGGGAGGGTCGGTCGCCAATTTCATTTGGTCTATTGAAAGCGCAAACTTGCCATTTGTATGGTCCAAATTGTTCGTGTGAGACTCGTAATGGACTCCACACCGTGATCCTGCACAATTAACAACTTGTCTGATGTTACGCAGGCTTTCTCTTCGTGGAAAGAATTAATTATTCCCACAAAGAGTCTATAAGCAGATATGAGCCATTGAATGTATAATCCAGATTAAAACTTAGATCGAAGAGAATTTGACCTCCTATTTATACACCCACACTAGCAAGTACAAATGTGAACTCCACACATTGTGTCCCGCATGGTGCTAATACAATACAGTGCCGGCCATTACTAGAGCAAGTCCAATGCTAAATGAAAAATGGCTATAGCCATTTCCATAATATTTGCACTAAAAAGTTTATATTTTTGTTAAATTTTAGCACTTCCTCTCCAGTGGTTTGTTCTATTTTAGAACCAATCAATTTCCAAACTTACGACGGTTTTGCTTCTTCTTTTTTGTTTTTATTTAATTTTTTTGCATTTGTTAATTTTGCGTCAAATTTTGTTGATCATTGATTTTTTTCAATGGACGGAATAAAAAAAGGAAAAAAATTGTGATTGAAACTCAAATTTTCTTTAATACTTTATAATGAAATGTTGATTCTTTTTTTTTTTTTGGAAAATGTGGGAAGTTTGTATTCAACTGTGAAGCGAAAGACTACACAACAAAGAGGAATTCCATGGGGGTAAATGGGCATCCACTGACGGACAAACCATAAGAGAGGGCAATCAGAGCACATTATGTGCAACCCTATTACAAACTCGTCCGGCGAGATCAGGTACGCATAAAATAAAACTAATATCTAACACATGACCAACAAATCACCGGACTAAATTCGGACATAAATCGGACTAATCCGGACTAAATTCGGACAAAAACAAAATAAAGCAAAAAATACACTCTCATCCATTATTGAGCAATCATTCTTTTGCCTAGCCCTCTACCAATCAAGCTGGCGATCCAAGAAGCCACCGGCGACCATGCGGCTGCAAACCCAAAAGCGATTTAGCAACGAGCAGAGCGGCAGCGAACATCAAATGGTTTTGGTGGAGAAGGGGAAAGGGAAACCAAATTTGAAGGCAATGATTGGTTCGTTCCCGCCCGCCGCCCAAATTTGGATAAAACTAAAGGGGAAGGAGAGGAAGGAGAAGAGAAAATGTGGCAGCTGTTTTAGTATTAGGATTAGAGAGAGGTGCTCTCGTTTTTAGTGAATTGTTGATTCATGAAGACAATTTTTTGATTCCACGGTGATTCCAGCAAACTCATGTACTAGTTACTTTTTGAGTTCTGAATGCTGAGGTGGCAAGAATGGCATATTCCAAATATGGTTAGGAGTTTAGTTTAGTTTAGTTTTGATAATGGATGAGAAAAATAAGGCAATAATTGAAAATATGGATGATGATTAGAGAGAGATAAAGATAGATGAGAAAATATTGGAGAAATAGGTAATGATTGGCGAAAAAAGTAGGGTAATAATTGAAAAACTAAAGTAAAACTAAACTAAACTAAGGTGTGCAGTTGTTAGGGAGAGGGTTTCCTTTCTTTCTTCTTTTTTCCAGCCGTTTGGCTCGGGCTCTACCGGCTGGTCTCCTCAGTCCGATCTGTACCGAACTAGTGCTCTAGATCCGGTGAGTGTTAGGTGGTGGGTGAATAATTTTAGTTAGGATTTCGGTGGTCTGGTCGGAGTAGAGGGTTTCGATGGTTCGGCGGCAGTCGTGGGTGAGTTTTGGAGTTTATCCCGGCAGCGGTGGTAGGTGGTGGTTGTGTTGGGATTTTCCGAGATTTGTCCCGGTCCTGTTAGTCAGCTGTTTCTCTCTGTTTTGGTTGGTGGTCAACAGCAGATTCAGCGAGAAGAAGTGTTTGTTCTTCGGCCACCGTGGATGCGTTAGGCCTGCCGGAGTTCGTCCTCGGCGTTGCCTCGGCCTTCGAGCCCAGAGCCTTGCGTGGCAGCAGAGGTTTGCCTCGAAGCCCCCTCAAGGACTCCATAGCTCTGGATTGGGTCTCCCGGTCCAGTTCCGGCCGGCGGCCCTTGAGGCTTGTCCTTGGGAGCAGTTTTTTTTCGCTTGTATTCTATTGTTGAGTGATTACATCTGTGCTTAATGTTTAATGGTTTGTGCTGGGACTTCGTTTGGTATCTCTCTGCCTTGCCCCGACGGGATTCTTATGTCAACACTTGTGTCGGCTGCTTTTGCAGGGTATCCTTGAGTCTGTAGCCTGTGCTTTATGCAGTAACTCGTGTCTCGGGTATAGGTAGTTTAGTTCATTTCTGTATATTGCGATGTAATCTTTACCTTCGGACATTGTTTAATGAATTGATTGTTTTCAAAAAAAAAACTAAGAACCGAACAAGGCGGAAGTAATTTTGCAACTGTGCCATTTTAGAACAACTAATGGTTTTCCATTGGAGTTGTTGGTTCATTTTCCAGTGCCAATTTAAGGGTATTATTTTGGGGGCCAATTTTTTCCCGCTGAGACAAAATGGGAAATATTATACCCACCAAAGCTTTTCAAAAAAAATAAAAAATTACAGTTTTACACCCACCAAAGCTCCTTTATTTTGAAGGGACTAAAGGCGCATTTGGATAAATTTCGCTGACCTCCCCTGAGGTTTCTGACAAAAACAAAGACCTCTCTGAGGTTTCTGAAATGACACTGACCTCTCTTATTTTTGAAACTATTATTCAGATTCTCCCATTCCGTTAAATCCACACTAGCGCCATTAGTTTTTGTTACTAAATGACTAAAATGACCTCGAATATTAGGTAAATTAAACAATAAAGTCTTCTTGTTCTTTTTTCTAATTGGAGTTTTCCACGTCAAATTACAACTTATTTAATAAATTTGGTCAAATTTGAGTAATTACTAATACATCTTATATTTCAATGATTATTATTTTTATAAAGTTAATACTTTTTTCTTCATGTATCTCATTTTCTTTATAAAGTTAATGCTTCGTATATTCCTAACTAATCATATCCTGAAACAAATAAAAATAAAAATTCTTGGTTTTTACTTAATGTAATGAACGAAGTCAATATATATTTTCTTGCTTAATTTTTAATGTTCGTATGTTAGGTTTTTTCTTTGATTTGTGCTTTTAATATTTGACAAAATTAGACATGTATGTTTGACCAAATTTTATGTTTGTATGTATTAGTAATTACTCATTTTTGACAGTTTTTTTTAATGTTTGTATGTATTAGTAGTTACTCAAATTTGACCAAATTTATTTAGTAAGTTGTAATTTGACATGGAAAACTCCAATTAGGAAAAAAAATAGAACAAGAAGACTTGATTGTTTAATTTACCTAATATTTGAGGTCATTTTAGTCATTTAATAACAAAAACTAACGCGTTAGGGTAGATTTAACGGAATGGGCGAATCTAAACAATAGTTTCAAAAGCAAGGGAGGTCAATGTCATTTAAAAAATCTCAAACGAGGTCTCTGCATTTGTTAAAAACCTCAGGAAAGGTCCGTGAAATTTATCCTTTTTTTATTTTCCAATTCATCAAGAGGAATGATATAGCGAAAAATCATCACACTAAAACGAAAAGTATAAAATAGAATGTTCTATCATCACACTAAAACGAAAAGTATAAAATAGAACGTTCTATTTTACTTGAAGCATGTTTGGTTGGTTGCTTATTTCTCTACTTTGAAGGAATCTTAGTTGGTTTTTTTTTTTTTCAGTGCATTTTTACTTTATCGATTAAAATAGTCTAGCAAAATTTGTATTCAGAATCATTGGATGCATGTGAACTCATTTGCATTCGACAGTTTATGTTGTAAAGTTGTATATATAACATTGTTCTTTTCAATTCCTCTTTACAAGACATTGAAAAGTACATTATATATGGTCGGTGGAGAGAGCCCAAGGAGGGGTATCCCGCCGTGGCACGACCTATTAGATGCCAGATGCTAGTCTGCCGTAGGCCGTCGTGCTTTTGTCGAGAATTCTAGGACGGTCACGATTTGCTGTGCTGCGGATGATTGTTGCTTTGACAACAAATAAATCATAAAAACAGTGCAGAGAATGCGAATTGGAAAAATCTTTTTATAGAAAAAAAGATGGAAGAGGATAGAAAATCAAATTTTGTATAATTTTATGTTTGTTCAGTTACCAGACACACAACATTTCCGATAATTGAACGGAGCCTCAATCAGGATTTTTTTTTTAAACAAAAAACAAAATCAAGGCCCGTTTTCCAAAATCCAAAACCCAACCACTTCTCGGCCGGATAAAAAAAACACACACACACACACTTCCCGGCCCGCTACCAGGTCGGGTTTGTATCTTAAAATCCGTTACCATATCTGGTGTTGGAAAACCCGCTCCATTTGGTCGGGCAGGTCAGGTCCACATGCCCATTATGAACTTAATTTTACTTTGGCATGCGACCTTATGACTAGTTAGCATAAAAGATATGGTGTCACATTACAGTGCCGACTCAAATTCAATTGCAAAAATCGCTCAACCTCCCACGGAGGTATCCCTTGGTCCATTATTTTTCCAATTGCACCTTGGCGTATTTGGATCTCAATCGTAACAAGACCCACTTTCGTTCAATCTCTCCAATTAATCCACTTGATAACAAACTTTTCTCCTCTAGTGATGTTTTGGCCCGGGCTAGGGAATGATTTTTCACCGTTCATCAACCTTCGGTCGTTAAGGGCACCTCCAACTTAACATTCTTTATTGCTCCATTTGAGAGGATGAAATTAATATTTTTCAATCAAAAAGTGGACGTAGAAAAGTATACTATTCATGCAAACTCCAATCACAATTAATATTTTCCTCAAATCAGTATTCAATCTCAATGCAAATCTAATACTTTTTGCATTGTATATTCAAAAAGAAAACTGATATTCGCATTCCACTTTTTATTGATGGCGCTCTAATTTTAACGTGAAGTCACTAGTAACTTCATGAATAAAATGATGCTCCACCAGTAAAAAAAAATGGAGCGCGAATATCAAAATTCATTCAAAAAGTAGTTTTAAAGGATCCTCTATTTCTTTTTCCCATATTCTGTATATGGATAATCAAATTTTATCCTCCAAAATAAAGGAGAAAATAGAAGTGGGGAATTGCTCCAAAATAGAGAAATATAGAGGAAGAAAGGGAGGAATAGAGAATAGGTTGGAGGAACAAAATAAGGCGGTAAAAATCGACACGGATGGAGCTTTGGATCCTTCGGGTAATGCAGCCTGTGGGGGTCTCATCCTAGATCACTGTGGTAATCTTCAGGTGGGTTTTCCAGAGGAACCTTGGATATTGTTCAGGTTTTTTTTTTTCCGAACGAAAACAATATATTATAACTCCAACGAAATATTACATCAAGATGAATATTAGTTCTTAGATAAATGACCAAGTAACCAAGACGGCTGGCGGGTATTCATCCCACAGACTATACTCCAAACCAACTAAAATTTTCCTGCAGAAACAACAACCCAATTGGGAGAAACCCAATTGGGAAGAAGGCTCGCGGTAAGAAACCGGAGAGAAAAATCTCTACAAAAGGAAGAAGAATAAGCAAAAGATCGCAAACCACCAAGAAAATAAAAAAATCTCGCTATCATCATGCACCAACAAAGATCTCCAACTCCGGCGACCCAATCATGCACAAAAAACTCCACACCTACTGCCGCACATCTAAACCGCACCGCCAGACGAGTCACCGCTGAACGGCAAATTTGGAGAAGGTTCGACGATAGAGGAACCGGGAAGGCCAAAGCCTCAGGAGGATGAGGGTGGAGACTGATGAAGGCTGACGGAGAAAAAAACTCCACAGGAGAGATCGCCCCCACCTCCAGTCGCCCATGTTAGGGTGGAAGCCCTAGGGGGAGAGAGGGGAATGGAGAAACACAGAGGTGCAACGGATATGGAGAAACAAAGCCCTATTTTACCTAATTCAAGTCGTTCATTAATGCTCCTTTTCTTCCATATACCACGTCAATAATCGACCACTGCCAATCTCGCCCCTTTCTTCCCTCATCCATCGCCATAATGGCCACTGCTTCTAAGGCATCCACACGAAGCTCTTTATTTTCTGGGGTAAATTAACGAGAAATATGCACTTTTTTTTATTGTAGCCAGTGCATTCTGAGTCATTCTCAAACTCTCCCCCACACCAGCCTCTTTACTCCCTCTCTTTACTCCCCACAACAATCTTCCCCTTCCTTCCAAAACAACCTACCAAACCCCAGGCTACGAACCACCTCGATGCCATAGCCACCACAACAGCCGCACCTCTCACTCTCTCTGGTAAAATCTCTCTCTCTCTCTCTCTCTCTCTCTCTCTCTCTCTCTCTCTCTCTCTCTCTCTCTCTCTCCTCCCACCCTTCAAATGGCCAATCCAGAGCACAGAGACGAGGAAGAACCCACCCCCAACAAAACCTAACCGTCGGCGGCGGCTGGGTTGATTGAACAGCGCCGGAGCCAGTGGATCTGCGACAAAGTGGAGCCTCCAAGCCAAGCGGCCATGGGACCTGCTCCAAGCAGGTAATTAATAAAATACGGGATAACTTATGAACAAATGAGGTACTGTAGCAAAGCTACACCAATTGCAAAGTAGAGAGGGAAGTAGTGAGCCTGATGCAAGAGAGTTTGGGGGTTTTGCTCTTTATTATATTGTGATGGAGGAAGTACAGAGAGAGATGCGGATGCTCTAACCCCTCTTTAGTCCATAGCCACGTCTGTCCCGTTCCCTTAGCCCATCTAATTCTTCCCCCTCCACAAACCTAGACTAATATCAAAAACCTAAACCCACCATTAGACCCATCAACTTTGCGATATATGAAGATATCTTAAAATTCTGAGATACAGGTGGAGAGGTTTATTGTCTTCTTCATCTCCTTCCCCTTCTTTGCCTTGTTTTCTCTCCAAAATCTAACTCATCCTTAATCCAACTCTAATTTGCTAAGTGATTGAGTTCACCGCGGCAAAAGAATCCAGTAACAAATCTCCAGTTCAACGGGCCGATTTGGAAAGGAGAGAGGAGGAATGTAATTATATGTGCTCAATCCTTTAGTTTTTTAATGAGGTGGGTGTAACATTAAATCCTAACCGTTGGATCTAGAGGAGGATCCTCCAATTTTAGGAGGATGGGAGAGGAGCCAGACCTTTTTTTTTTTTTCCCCTAGTTGGGTAATCTATTCTTTTTCTTTTTTGAATTCATTTGAAAAGGTGAATCGAAATAGTAATTTTTTTTAGACGATTAAAATAAAACAAAAAGTACCAAGTATAATATTCTATTTCTATTTACTTAAAGCCTATTTGGTTAGTTTTGCTTATTTGTTTAATTGGAAGAATCTTGTTGGTATCTTTTTATGTTCGGTGCATTTTTATTTTTTGAATTCCACTTTATAAGACAAATTAAAAAAGGTAAAACATTATGGCTGTCGGGGAAATATTAAGAGAATCTCTAGAGAAATCTCTTAATAATTAGAAACATTCCGAAATTACTTATACAACACGAAAATGATAAGATTCGTAATCTGGACTTTTCTGGATACTACATTTTTTTGGAAAGTTTTCCTGTACCGTATTGGGCCTCTTTACAAAATGGGAAAAAATGTGCAATGAAAGAAACCAAACAGACCCATCGAAGGAAAATTAGAGAAGAAAGAAGAAATTTTCTCGATTTTCCCTGCTTGAAATCGGAGGGAACCCTAGGAGGACTGAACGGAGGAGGCGCGTCGATGATGCGATCGAAGAGAAGCCGATCAACGCCACCATCGCCTCCTTTCCGGAGCAGAAAGATGATGCGACTTGGGGATTTTCGTTCACCATTGTGGCCTCCTGTCCCAGCATCGTCTTCCGCTATTGTATCCGTGGAGCAAGAGAAATCGGTCTATGTTCGAGTCGTCAGAAGTTGTCTAAGCAGCAAACTAGAATGGTATTCCTTCGGCTTGAATAACATGTCCGGTGAGGACGATGAGGATGAGGGAGAAAGAGGCTTCGGTGACTATGTCCCCGCTCCAACTCCGTTGAAGGCGAAGAAAATCTCCCATTTCAGCGGCTGTGTCGCCGTTGGTTCTGCCATATTCTGTATGGGTGGCCTGTCGTCATCTGGCCAGTATTCGAGTAAAGTCTGTTACTTGGATACCAGCCTTCCGGATCTTTCCTGGAAGAAGGCTCCTTCGATGCTTAGAGCTAGAATCAATCCTCGAGCAGTTGTAATTGACGGCAAGGTTTATGTAATGGGTGGCGCTAAGGATCCGGAGCCATGGGCTGAGGTCTTCGATCCTACATCAAGGACTTGGAGTCCCATTTCTTCTCCTTCGCCTAAGCCTTCAGATGGAGGTTTGTTCTGTGTTCCTCGTCATGACTCCTCTATTCTGGTAGGGTCTAGTGTCGATGATTTCCTCTACATTTATTATGTGATGAACGACTCTTGGGAACGATTGGATCATGATAGTACTGACAGTCCATTTGGTGTACGGCCCGTGTTGGTCGGGAGGTCTACTTTGTTCTGGTTTGACAACCGCAAGCTTCACGCGTATGATACCATCCAGAAATGGCATCGTTCAGGACGTATCAAAGGCCTCAAGAATACGTTGTCGCTTGAGTCTATCAGAGATGCTGATATCAAGCCGGTCTTGCTTTATCTGGGTGATGATCTCTTTTGTTGGATCTGCTATGAAGGCACCCGTGCCAATCTCACCATGCTGCACTGCGTCAAATTTCGCCTTACTAGGTTGACTCCGCTGGAAGATGGAAAAGGAAGCTTGAGTGCAATTGCAGAGTCTTGTCAGAGTTGTCTGATTAAGACTCCATCACTCATGCTTGATGCAGTGCTCATCTAGGTACATTTTCTTTTATATGAGTCACATTCACATACCCATAAGCATTATACATAAGGCTATCCTGTTTAGAAGGTTAGGTGCTTGCTTTTACTGGATTCTTAAGTTTGCCCTATCGTGTTTAATTTTTTCTTATGTGGTTTGAAGCATTGAGTTCTTCTAAAAAGTTGATTCACTTATCTAATTTATGCTTTGACGATGCCGGCATCAAAAGATAGAACATTTTAGAGTGATTGTGTATTCAAGTGTGATGACTTATCTTTTGCATAAAGGGGAGCAACTTTGTACGTAATATGTTTTGTATCTTGCATACTCCAAAGTTTTAATTGAATGTATGGTATATTACTAATAGTAGTTTCACTGAAGAATACTTTAGCGTCTTTGGGGTACTATGACCCTCCTTGGGCCTTTCAAATTGCTCTGGCTGCACCTCTATCTTGTGCATGCTCTATTAGATCAGTGCCTGGTTTTGCAATATTTGAGTACTTTAACTCTTTTAAAAAACTTTGTGGCACTTCTAAAAATACAATGTATGGACGAAAAATTAATGAGGAAGGGTTGATAAATTAATTTGTTTATACGACATAGGGTCGAAAAAGTGGGAGCAATTGCAGCATGAGAATGATTGTGCTCTCTCCTTAGATGAGCTCTCCATGGTAGCAGGCACAACTTTGTTCTGATTTCAACACAGCATGCTTCACGAATCACGCCTTTGCTCGGGAAATGGAATTATTCAACCCCTATAAGGGGCTTGGAGGATGTTGTGCTGCTGGAAGTGTTCGAACCGAATAGTGGTTGTTCCTCTCGGAAGTTGCTTCGTCTCACCAACAATGACTTCTGTTTGGTTTGCTGCGAGCATTTGAACACCAAAAAACATCTAGATCTGCTTCATTGCATCAGAATTTCCATTTCACCAGTTATTGTCCACAATCACAAGGGTCACTTTGATGCCATTGTTGCAACTTCCCAAGCTTATTTCTTCAAAATGCCGCGTGCAATCCGTGATGCAGTGCTGATGTAAGTACACGTCTTTGTCAGTTTAGTTTAACAGTGTTAATGTATATGATGTATGTCTGTATGTATATTCAAGTTTTTTTGCATCCTGTGGATACATCTGAGCTAAGATCAAGTTTTTGATCTCTTTGATGAATGATGTTCGTGAGGTAGGCATAGTCATGGTTGCACATGTTCTCAAACTAAACGCCTAATGATTGTTTTTGTGATGGTAAGATCTTTCATAAAAATAAATATTTATATTAGAGGTGGCAAACAGGTGGGTTGAATTGGACTGTGGGTTGAATATGGTCCAATAGTAGGCGGGTTGAATATGGACATGTCAAATATAGGTCAAGCCAAACCCATAAAATCCGGCCCGACCCGCTTTCCCCCTCTTCCCCCAATCTGATTTTGAGAATACACGCTTGGTTTTACCACCTAAATTGGTCAGCAACACTTCGCCAAAACCGACTTTCCAGAATATCGTAAAGCAAGTATTTTAAAAGCATAGCCAAATCCATTTCCTTTAACTCCTATCAACGAGTATAGGTATGGGAAAATTGAGAATCCGCATTCAGAAATGCAAATAAAGGAGAATCCGCCACCCTTTGACACAGTTGGAACAACCTAATTTATTCATTCGTATCCTATATATCCATTTACAAAAAAAAAAAACCCTAATACATATAGTAATATACCGATTCACATGATCCATGTGAATTGAAAATTTGGATTGAATTGCATGCATTTCTTTGTTTTTCTATAGTTATGAATATTTGCAATTAGGTTTGTAGGAGAGGAGAGAGAGTCGAAGGTAATGGTCGTTTGAATCCCAAGTCCCCATCCTCTGTCTTCTCTCAGTCTCTTCAACTTGCTAAAGAAGAGGGAGAGGAGGTTAAGACGTGTGAGACATAGGTTAACTGATGAATATTGGGAATGAATAATGTGGAAATGATGTATTGCCCACCCAAGGTCCAACCCATTTTGGAATTTTAAACCCATTCGAACCCATGTATAGATGGGTTGTGGTTTACCCATTTATGACTCAGTACAACCTTGTATATAATGGTGAAATCAAGTACCTAGGCTCTTTTTTTTCCCTTTTCAAAAAACTTGTCCACGATGAGAAACGTACAACTTGTGCTTACACCTTTACAAACTTGCTGTTGTACCTAATAAACCCATTCCAACCATACAAGAAACAATTAAGGATCATATACCATATCAAAATTAACAATTTAAAAAAGATGCTAGTGCTACCATATGATCAAGCCATCAAGTTCTAAAGTAAACTAATACCCTATAAATTCCTTGAAATGCGCTCGATTTCTTGAATTCAGGTATAAAATACCATAATTCATGGAATCAACCATGTGAACTCTCAATTCCAATCTAACAGGGGAAATTATACATTAGGTCGGCCCTACGGTACAAGTGGTGTGCCCAAGCAATAGCGGCAAACCATGTGTCAAACCTTGTCCAATAAATAAAATCTTGTTACTCCGTATTTGACATAACAAACACCTACCTATAATAGTTGACAGCATGCACTATCCACATTGGACACTGGATGCGTAAAAATTAGAAAATGCGCTTTATTCTACCTAAAATGTTTAGATTAAATCGCCATGTGACCCATTTCCGACTGAAAATGTAGAAAACAGTCCAGGAATGGTATTTGCTCGCCCCAATTGACACGGTAGAGATGGGGGATGGTGGGTAATTGGGATGAATCTATTCATGCAAAGTCAGTTCCCTTAGCCAAAATTAAGACCCGTCATTCTCTTTCTTACCATTGGTCTTGACTGTGATACCAAGAGGTCAATCGCAAACATGGTGGATGCAAGACATTTCAAATTGTTTTCATTAAACTTTCAATGCGTGACAATGTACGTGTCTACGTGATCATGCATTTATAAGAATATGCCATTATTGTATTTACCTTTCATGCCCCAAAATATCCAAGCTACTTTGAAGGGGTTGACGCTCTCCTTTAAGTAAAGCAATAAGATAAGAAACGTTAAAACATTGAGACAAGTTCAATATTTATCAAAAAACTAGAATAGACAAGTACCTAAACATACTCACAAAAATTTGTTTTCTCTTCACATAAAACTCAACGAGACCATAATAAAACATAGCGCAAGCATGAAGTAGGATTACGAAAAGCTTCCTTTCAATTTGCATTGATAAATTTAACCTGTAAAAGTAATATAAACACTAATTGGTGATATACCAGAAAACTACATACGTGATCTTGATAGTGCGCCTTGTAATTCCTAAGAAAGTCAAAAAATCCATTTTCTTGGTTATAGATCCTTGTTGAATACCTCCAATGCCTAGGTTTTTTCTTTGTCGAACCATTGTATTTCAACACTTGACGAAGATGAGGGTTTCCCAATCTCCTAACCTTTCATTGCCAACCTAACATGTCAGTTGGGTGTTAAAAGGGAGGTAGTGGTCAAAGTAGACTGGGTTCACCCTCCTCCCTATATTTCATCCAAGATCTGAAAAGATATGTTTGTCTGCTTCTGTCCAAAATAATGGATTATGGTATATATAAAAAGCCAATTCTCTGCACATAATTCAAAATACACTAAGTTATAACTTCGCTCAGTTAGCAAAGTATAAAATAATGAATATTAACTAGGAATGTACCTCACTTCATCGACTGAAGCCACATAATTCACTAGACTACACAAATCATAGAACAAGTCCAGGGCCTCCGGGAGCTGGGTTTGACAAGGGTTATTTGCAACGTCTTTTGAAAGTCTGTCAGATCTTTTAACATTCCTATTTCATATCATTGCTAGTAACATAGGAAAAATATGAATTAGAAAAACTGTTTCTGTTTGGCCGAGAAAAATTGGCTCTTGACACTTGCATCATGACATGTGAAGAGCCAGTTTTTCTGATTCATAATTTTCCAATGTTACCAACAAATGATCTCAAAATAGGAATGTTAAAAGATTTGACAGACTTTCAGAAGATGTTGCAAATAACCCTTGTAAAACCCAGCTCCTGAAGGCCCTTGACTTGTTCTATGATTTGTGTAGTCTGGTGAATTATGTGGCTTCAGTCGATGAATTGAGATACATTCCTAGTTAATATTCATTGTTTTGCTAACTGAGCGAAGTTATAACTTAGTGTATTTTTTATTGTGTGTATAGAATTGGCATTTTTGTATACCATAATCCATTATTTTGGACAGAAGCGAACAAACACATCTTTTTTGAATTGGATGGAATATAAAGAGGAGGACGGACACAATCTACTTTGACAACTACCCCTTTTAACACCCAACCAACTGACATGTCGGGTTGGCAACGAAGAGTTAGTAGATCGGGAAACCCTTATCTTCATCAAGTGCTAAAATACAATGGTCCGAAGAAGGAAAAACATAAGCATTAGAGGTATCCAACAAGGATCTATAACCAAGCAAATGGATATTTTTGACTTTCAAAGGAATTCCAAGGCACACTATCAAGATCCCGTATGTAGTTTTCTGGTATGTCACCTACTAAAACATATATTATATCTAGTTAGATTTATCAGTTTGATGCAAATTGAAAGGTAGCTTTTTCGTAATCCTACCTCATGCTTGCGCTATGTTTTATTATGGCCTCATTGAGTTTTATTTGAGTAGGAAACAAGTTTCATGTTTGGGCACTTGTCTATTCTATTTTTATGATAAATATTAAAATTGTTTTAATGTTTTTTTATCTACCACTTGTTCTAATCCTTTAGTGTCTTGTTGCTTTAAAAATGACCTTTTCACTTTGCTTAAAGGAGAGCCAATCCCTTACCAGTAGCTTGGATATTTTGGGACATGAAAGTTAAAAACAATTATGACATATTCTTATAAATGCATGATCATGTACATTATCATGCATTAATAGTTTAATGAAAACAACATGGTAGGTCTTGCATCCACCATGTTTGTGATTGACCTCTTGGTACCACAGTCAAGGCCTATGGTAAGAAAACGAATGAAGGGTCTTAGTCTTGGTAGGGGGCTGACTTTGCATGAATAAATTCATCACAATTACACACCTTCCACCATCTCCATTGTGCCAATTACAGGAGAGCAAACATCATTCCTGGACTCTACGTGTGCGGTCGGAAGTGGGTCCTATGGGAAAATCTGGTATTGGTGAGATGATGATTTAATCTGAACATGCATCATCTTAGGCAGAATTAGAATATGGTGCATTTTCTAATTTTTATGCATTGAGTGTGCAATGTGGATAGTGCATGCTTGTCAGCTATTATAGGTGTCTGTTATGTCAAATACGGACATGATTTTGTTTATTGGACAAGGTGGACACATGGTGTGCCGCTATTGCTTGGGCACACCACTTGTGCAGTAGGGCCAACCTAATTTATCTTGTTAGATTGGAATTGAGAGTTCATATGGTTGATTCCATGAAATATGGTGTTTTATCGCTGAATTTGATTTCTCGAGCACATTTCAAGGAATTTATGGGGATTAGGTTACTTGATCATATGGTAGCATTGATTTCAAATTGTTGATTTTAATTAAGGATCATATGGTATATGATCCTTAATTGTTTCTTGTATGGTTGGAATGTGTTCATTAGGTACAAGTTTGTACATGTGTAAGCATAAGTTGTAAAGTACTCATTGACGACAAATTTTTTGAAAAGGAAAAAAAAAAAATAAAGTGCCTAGTAATAGAGTTCACAATTATGTGCTAGCTGTACTTGCAGTGTGCTTTTGGATTACATTGAACTACTAATGGTTCAACTTTTAACATGTTACATGGACTCTTCTAAAAATATGAAGTTCCTATGTCGGTCACTCAACACTCCGACATGGGTTTGGCCCTTGGAATCCTCGTCTGATGTATTTAGTTGGACACTCAACTAGAAAACATGTTTCGCAATTTGAACTATACATAGTACTGCTATAATATGCATGAAATGCTCTAACCTCCTAGTAAACACCATTTATCTTAGAAAACAAAAGAAACATATCCAGAAATTTGAATATTTTGCGATGCCCCCATGTCTTGAGAATCCTACACTTAGACATGTAATTGCATCCAATCCTGAATACTCGTACCTGAGTCCATGTAACATAGACGGTTAGATTTAGGGTTGAAGTGATCTCACGTTATTCTAAACATCCAAGTAAACTCACCTAGAATTTATGCATGCCCATAAAATATTCAAGTACCAAACATTTGTGTTTATGAGCCAAAGTTCTAGCACAAGAAAGTCGAATTATATACATAATTCATTATAAACTAATTTTTGCTCTCTTCTTATTGCATTCTCAATATCATTTTTGACAACCATGTCTATGGTAGCGCTACTAAATTCATTATAAACTAATTTTTGCTCTCTTCTTATTTGCATTCTCAATATCATTTTTGACAACCATGTCTATTGTCTATGGTAGCGCTAGGATTTTTGCCTCTGGATACTGATTAGTCTGTGACCTCAACTTACAACAAACATGCTAATTTTTAGTACCATCTGTAGCATAAGCAATAACTATAAGCATGGCAAAGCATTTGTACCAACCTCGTGATCCTATCTAGCCATTGTCCCACACTGGTGAAAGTGCCTCTCTTTTTGCCATTGCGTTGTTTATTTGGTGTTATTGAGAAGCATTTGACCAGCTTATTATGGCCGGTTGTTTTGTGACTAAATGCAGCCTTTAGTAATACATGTGGTTCAGGTTTTGCTGAAGCTGAATGTGGGTGTCCTGCTTTACCTATCCCCATTTGAATGCTCTGAAGGATTTTGTGCTGCTTTTGAGGATGACTGTAGGTAGCTTAGTAACCTTTCGTATACATGTGGTTCAGGTTTTGCTGAAGCTGATTGTGGGTGTCCTCCTTTACCTATCCCCATTTGAATGCTCTGTGAAGGATTTGGTGCTGCTTTTGAGGATGACCGTGGGTAGCTTAACAATATTATGTCCGTGAACAATTTGTAAGACAATGAACTGCAATAAGATAATCAATTGTGAATAACGCATTCGTAGCAGCCTGTAGTCTTTCAACACGTCAGCCAAAATGACCCTACACGTGTGGGAAAAAATAGTTGAGAATCACACCGAATCAAAATCTCTCCTTGCTTAGGCCAATTCTATCTACATCCCATAATTTACTTCATGCAATCCAACTTTTATATACGACTCTTGCCACTTTTGTACTTCAACTTATTTTCTAAATACAACCCAACTAAAAACAAAAACTTTCCCAACATAACCCCCGCCACCCCCCCCCCCCCCCCCCCCCCCCCCCCAAAAAAAAAAAAAAAAAAAAAAAATCTTCTCAACCCATTCGTCTTCCCCGCCGTCGGTGAAACTTATCTATTCCTTCCCAGCCACCAAAAGAACATCAGGGCTCAGTGGGGAAACTAGTATTGACACGACTTAATGCAATGAACACTGGGAGTCTGATCCACCTGAGGCTTTTCCGTGCACATAGGCTCAATCCTTCACACATGTTCCCAACAAATAGATCATCCCATTGATAAACATACACCATACATGAAGATAATCACTTCAAAGCTACCCGTGCTCTATCATGAGCACAGCCTTGACGACCAGTCTAGCCGTCTAGGAACCTTCACTACTTTAACGATATTACAAAAGGAGCACAAATAACAAAAGTCCTCAAAGCCCAGCCTGAAGGCAAGGCTCAGCCATCCCCGGCTTAAGGGGCCCTTTTACAAGCACTAAGCAATCACTCTGAATACAAATATTATTAGTATTATTACTAATTGCCCATTCTAAGAGCAGTATCTAATCTCGACCAAGGTTGCTGAGGAAGCTCTGCAAATAGAGACCTGACCAGCAGACTCCTTTACACTCCTCCCTCTTGCCCAAGCAGCAGCAGCACCTCGGCACGTCTTCAATCCCAGGCACCATCAACAACAAAAACCTCCAGATTCCCCTCCTTCACTGCAGCCTCTCCCCTTTTTGTAGAAAGAAGGCTCACCTCCCTCCTTGCCTGTTCCCCTCCCTTGTCTGGACTGCGAGATGCACCATTCTGCAATGATGGCAGCTTTCCTCGCTTGAAGGACCTGCAAATGCTTTGCAATTCCTGAAAAACGAAGGAGTGCATCATCCACATTGCCAATATCACGTTTAAATAACGCATCACTACACATATACCATATGGTCCATAACAAAAGAATTGAATCCTGAATGGCATCCTTATCAGGAGCTTCCTTTAGCCAATTTTGTTAACCATGACCCAAAATCCACTGGATTCCCTATCTCAAAATCAAAACCCAAATGCGAAGCTCTCCACACTCTTCTAGTAAATTCACACTGAAAAAATAAATGCTCTTTGGTCTCTACCCCCTGCCCACACACAGGACATACTGGATCAAGCTCAATATTCCTCCTTCTGATGAGAGCATCTTTAACCGCAATGATTTGGTGGATCACCTTTCATATAAAAATAACTGGAATTTCGGGGGCATACCTAATCCCAAAACCTTGCCTCACACCTGGAACCGACTTGTTTGATCTCTCGAATCGCATCAAACTTCCTACCAAACGGTTCAAACTGATGCAAGCAAGCCTGTTTAACCGGAAAAAACTCCATCTTTTGTGTGCTCCCAAAGGAGATTGTCGTCCATAGTACTCAAAGGGAAACAAAGAGACATGACATTCTGTGCTACCTCCCTAGGAAATAAAACAGAAATCAATGGCTCCCTCCACATCCGACTCCTCTGATCAAACAAGTTTTTTTTTACCATAAAGTTCGAAATTAAAACAATGTTCCAGACTACGACCTCTATAAGGATTACAAACATTTGGAATCCATTCATCACGAAAAACACTAATTCTCTCTCCATCCCCAATCTTCCACTTCAAACCCTTACACAGCAACTCCTTTCCCGATAAAATGCTTTTAAATTCCATCCCCAAGTAGAGCAAGAGATAGGCATTACCTCTAAAAATTCCTTTATGCTTACAAAACTTCCCCAATAGCACCTGAGACAAAAGTGAATCTGGGATCTTGAAAATTCTCCATGCAACTTTAGCTAACAAAGCGTGGTTAAAGACAACCCAAATCTCGAAGACCCAACCCTCCCTTATTCTTAGGCAAACAACAAACACTCCACCTTCTCCAAACCAGCCCCTTTTCCTTCTCACGAAACCCCAAAAACTCATAGCTAATAGAGGGAATGGTTAAAAGAACATGCTTTGCCAAAATTAAACGCCAAGCAAAAGGGAGAAGAGGAGCTTTCCAAGAGCAAACTTCCTTTTTCAACGGGAGAAACACAACTGAATTAGTCTATTTGATTAGAAAATAGAAAGGGTGTTGCTAATGCCAAAACAGTTTTTGTTTGTGTCAAAATTGTCCTATATAAAAGCCTTGTACCATAGACAAGGTACAAGGCTTTTATGCACTACAATTTAGGCACATACAAAAACAGTTTTCGCAAATTGGTCCAAAAAATCAAATTTCAGGGGGGGGGGTGGGGGGGGTGGGGGGGGGGGGGCGGAGTTATTGTGGAAACCAATTGCCCAAGAACAAATCCCCTCCCCTAATCAATCTAATGTTTTTAATAAATGATCTACACACCAAAATCCTAAAGACTCTTAGTTCGTGGCATCAAAGCAGATCCCGTCTTGCACCTGCACAGCTGCGTTGGACTTTCCATTATTTCTTTTCAGAGACCTGAGAGGATCAGGTTTCTTTCTAAAATGATGCAACAATACAACAAGAATAATCAGGACCAAAACTATAATTTTAAGTTTACGGATAATCGAACCAATGTCTAGAATGAGGAATATGCACGTTTTATTATACAAAATGCAGATTACAGAACTTCATCTTCTTCTACATATAGTTAAAACAACTAAATGCATATACACTGATCTTAACACTACCTCTACAATACATATAATAGCAATTAGGAGGGAAGATCAAGAAGGGGAAGAAGAGCTTGTCAATGTAAAAGAAAGCCATGAGCCTCCCACCTCTTCTAATCATCTTCACGTCTTTGAGAGGGAAAACAGCCAGACGAGAATTTCTCCATGTAACTCATCAAGCGTACCTTAGGCCAAGCATTACTACGATGGCGATATGCTCCTCCTTACTAAAACAATCTCTTCTTTGCTAGTGTATTGCCTTATCCACTTGTGTATTTCTTCTTCAGAGCTTATTCTGCTTCCCGCTTATCTTATCTTCAGCCAAAAAAAATTCATGAATTCATTCGATCTCTGTGTAATTGCGCCAAATTCTTTTACCCGTGTGTTTCTGGTTGATGGTGGTGCAGCTGGTGCTTATTCTTGGCAGACCCCTGCATTAAAAGAACCATATGACATTAAGTCCTTGTTTGGATGAAAAAAATTAAAATACTTTTTCCGTTTTTCTATTTCATTATATATTTTTTTAATAATTTTCTATGGGAGGGAGCTACGTGAAGAGCAAATAAGAACAAGAAAACAACCAATACAAAAGCTAGAAATTGTTTTCAGGGAGTGTATATCTTTTTCTCCATCTTATCTTCTTTCCCATTTGTTCCGACTCTTGCAAACGCAGATATCAACATCTTAGTTACTCACTAAGGTAAGTTTACTCAGTAATTTGAGATGAAGGATGCGAAGACCTGGAATCTACATAAATAACAAAAGGCCGATCAAACTTTCGTTAGCCAATGTATGGTTTCGTGGATGTTATTCCACCGTAGACATTGTCAAAAAATATGTTACCATATCATTCCAAAGATCCCGACTCCCGAGATATTTCTGAGCTAGTCGTTCTTTAAGCATTTCACAGTAAAATAAGTCAAAATATAAATAACAGAGAACGAGAAACTGGTAAAGCTTACAATCACTTTACCAATCTCATGAACAAAGCTAACAAAAGCTTTTGCTCAGTTTTGGCTCTCTTCCTATTTCAACAATGGCTCTGTATATAAAACGGATTGCTACAAACTATGCACTCGAATTGAAGCTGGCTCACGCTATTTTGGTTCCCAAAAATATCCACAGAATACAACTACACCCGTATCACGAGGGCTGTAAATTTTTTAAAAACACCCAATTTCAGAAAGAAAGTAAACGAATAGGATGGAGACCCATCGTCTCACAAACTTCTTGACCCCTGGATTTAGTCTTTATTGGAGAGTGTTATGCCTAAGGTAAATTCTGTGTCTGATGTAGGTTGCAAAATCTGAACCATTTTGATTAGTTACAGATCTCTTTCGTAATATAACAAGATTTTCTGGGTCAGACTTTCATTAAGGTAATATAATAAATACACTCGATACGTGTAGCACAAACTTCTTGTATAAGTGAAAAGGAGCAACTTCCCAACATAGTTTTTGGTCAACACAATCTGAGAATTTTCCAAGAATTAGAAGCGAACATGATATAAAGTCAACAAAACTCACATATCTACGTATAGATAAATAAATCCGGAGTCAAACATTGTTCTCAAACATTTGCTAAGAAACTGCAATGTTCTCAAACGACCCGGGTTAACATGACTAACAAGGAGCTAGTATTTGTTTTAAGTTGTCATGTTTACAACTCCAACACGGGCAAAAAGCACTCCAATAAGTATAACCACCAAAAGTAGCCATTCTCCTCTTAAAGAAGCAAAACAAAAAAAGAAGAAGTCCCCTTTCTTGCTGGTTCTAAAGACCACATCCTTTAACCAAGCTTTGCTTGACGTAATGCTACTAGACAAATAACGAGTCTTGGTATAAAGGAAAGAAAACAATGATCGGCTTCTCCAGCCACCAACCACCACTAGCCAGAACTAATCTAGCACTAGTTATCCTGTGATTTTAGAGTTGGATCTTCGTTTTATATAATCAATCATTCTGCCACCACACCCAATCCCACACTCACAATAGAGGTGGAGCCGGCACACACTACACACCCAGTGTGTGTGGGACCCACCCTTATTGTGAGTGTGGGTGTGTATTTGAGTGTGTAGTTGGGTGTGGTGGTAGAATTATTGTTATATAATTGCACAAAGAAACTTTCAAGAAAACATAGAAACTTAGGAGTGAAGATATAAGCTTGTTTGACCCCACCACTCCCCACCACCAAAGGTCTAATAAGTACTACGATGGCAAAAAGAATTTGCTAAAATTAAAAGGAAAGTCAAAGCTTCTTCTTGATGACTCCTCGTGGTAGGTATGTGCAAGGGAGATGTCTATATTCCACTAGTATAATCATAAACAAGAATATGTCTCGGAGGGAAATTTGTTTCATTTAACCTTCAGGAGACAAATTTCAAGATTTTGACTGGGATAAGATATTAGAATTAAGATATACCTTATCTAAAGAGTTTTTCGATATCGTGTGCCCTCGATAGAAACTTGGCATAGGTGTGGCTTTGAAATTGAGGCTCTGTCTTAGCTTCTTCATCTCAGCCTCCTTTACCTCGTGAGTCAACTATAGGATTAGGATTTTCAGATAGCCACACTAGAGATAATTCCACAGTACAACATGAATGTATCTGATGAAAGGTTCCACAATTTATAACTAAAGCTATACCTTTGACTTTGAACTAGGGCTTGTTTTTTCTGCCTCTTTGGAATATGATTTTCCCTCCAGTTTCTTGACAAACAGTAAGAAGTAAAAGGTTAGCAAATTCTAGTACATGTACTTAATTCGAACTGCAATCACATCTAAAAGATATTTAAACAGGTTATCAGATAAGGGTGGTGGTCAAGGCTAACCTCTTTTCTTTTTTCAAATCTCTCACTACTTCTCATGCTCAAAGATGGGGCAGGCTTTGCACTCCTGTGATCCATACCAGCTCCTTTTAGTGACCTGTTCTTCATAAACCGACACGATTGAGGTTTCAGGAAGAAGACTTAACAGCACTTAAAAGTCAATTTAAATGTAGAGCACAAAATAAACATACAAAAACTCCTTTCATGCACAAATCTTGATAACAAGCTAAATGACAATTTTATCAGCAGAATAAAAAAGCTAGAGCTATGTTGTACACCATTATTTTGGTCTACGATTTGGAAGCATCAAAGAAGGACCCTCACATCATTCGAACTAGATTCATAAACACGTGGGACAATTCTGCGGCTTCCCAGGTTGAACAAGGAATACGTATGACACCAGACCCATAAATGTGCAGGCAAACAATATCTATTTAGCACTGGCCCAATCGAGGATGTCTATTGAGATATTTTTCTCAAAAGTATCTCTCTTTCTTTGATAACTCAAGGTGTTTGGGCAGCTTGAGCAAATGGACTGGCCCTATGGTACCAGGGAACACTAATACCCTAGCGGATTACGTTTTGGTACGCACGTTCGGTAATACTATGATACAATTCTGCTCCGATATATTAAATTTAGAAATCCAAAGTGATCCCTGAAGTTTTTCCAAAATATCAATTTAATAGGCAAAGATCTAAAGAGAGCAAATTTTTGATGAGATAAAATGTAAAAAATTCCGTCAAGCTCTTAAAATGTTTTTTGTATGGATAATTTGAAAAAAAAAAAACCTTCGTCTACTAGATGTTTATCGTTTGAAGGAGTAAGTTCTAATTTTGCTATCAATTGAAGCCTACCCCTTGCATCCCACAATTTAGGCCCACGGAATACCGAGTTCCCCTTCTTCGTACTAGTATGATCCGCGCTTCAGGTAACATAAGACTGGCCCCTGAAGGGTTGATACTATCAAGTTGGTTTCAAAAGAATCTTACCCAGCTGAGATAGTGTTCCAGCTTCTTCCCAGTTGAGCTCTTTGAGCATCCATATTCTCTGCAGTCTTCCTTAATCTACAAATCAAATAGATAATTCACAATCAAAACTCATAGAAAAGTCAAATGGGCAACTCTCCGAAGCATTTCATTGTGAAAATAATTTCGAGGTATCATACACCTTCCTTAAACATTCAACTGGAAAGTCCTAATTATTTCCAATAAAGCATATAAGACAGATTACCCCTCTTTTTCCTTCCGAGGAGTCAAAGAAGTGGACAGCTTATGTTCTGGCATTGTAGTCGATACCTGCCCGAAAGTTTGGCATCAATGTTCCAAAAGTGAAAAGATTCAAAATCACTGCCAACGGCTTTATAAAAGAATAACTATAAGCAACAATAAACATCGCACAATGACCAACCTCCTTTCTTCTAGAAGATTTATCATCACCAGAAGCTCTTACTTGGTTGAAACTGTTTTGAAATGTCTTAAATGCTCGCTTAACAATGTCTTTATCCCCCATTTTCTCCATAAACAGCGACTTCCTGGGTGTGCTAATTGAAGTTGAATCAGAATTTGCAATACCGAGGTTAAGGGACTTGTGCAGAGATGGAGCGACTTTCTTGCTTTCTCCTGCATTAAGAAATTTGCTCCTTGGTGATGATGAACCGTATGCATTCTTCGAAGACGACCAAGAGGCATTAGGCCCAGTAGAGGTTGGTGTCGGTTTTGATGTTTTGGGGGTGGATATTTCTGGAGATTTTTTGGGCAGAGGTGATGCTTGTTTCTTCTTTGTTCCTGGAAAACTCTTCTCCTTTTTGGACAGAATCATCTAAACGAAATATTGTGAAACAATGAGATTAAGAGAGACAGCGCATAACCAAATAATTAAACAATCCATGCAGTCATAAATATGCTTAAAAAAGCTACTAATTTCACCTTTTGATATTTGTTTGATGCATCCAGTTTATCGTTCTCCTTTTTCGAGGGAGTAATCTAAAACCAAATTATGAAAGAAAACGTGAGATGCTGGAAATCAACCATGAATAACCTCTACGGTAAGAAGTTTATTTAAACAAGTACTATCTAGAAAAACTGATTACCTTAACCCTTTGAATTTTGTTTGCCGAATCCAATCTGATTTTCTCATTTTTGTTTTCCATAGTGTTTCCCCTCCCCTTCTCAAAGTTACTTGGTGGTTGGACCGCCGATTCAACCTCCACTTTGTCTTGAAATTCACTTACACAGATATTCTCTTGAATCAAAACAGGTGGCAAATCCCCTTTCCCCTCAAATCCATTTAGACGAGTTTCCTCCTGAACCAAAACAGCTTCTTCTGATCTATTCAGTTCAAGCTTTTCCATGATGGATAGAGTTTCCTCTTGAACCAAAACAGCTTCTTCTGATTTATTCAGTTCAAGCTTTTCCGTTATGCCATCCATCTCATCTCCCTCAATTCCATCAACTGGCGGGCTTTGACGCTCTATGGATATTGATGCATTCTCATTGGACTCATCAGATCGGCTTCTACTCGAGACTCCAATCAGATCATCTAATTCAGCTTCGGCAAAGACTTGACCATTACTGGCTGTACCAAGTTTGGTATCAGTCAAAGAAGTGTTTCCAACATTTTCTTCACCATTTTGGCCAGCGTTTGTTTCCATTTGCCTCTCCTGCTCCAGTTGTTCAGCCGCCTTTCGGGCAGCAATTTTCTTGTAATGGGCTTCAAAGTAAGCCTTCTTCTGAGCTACCGATCCGGGAGTCGAGCACTTCTCAACTTCTTCTAAGTACTTATTTGGGGAAAAAGTTGACCATTTCTCCCACGAAAGTGAATCATTCTCAAACCTACCAAACGAAATTGATACTTCCAATGTAGTACTAGAGGCAAGTGATGACTCTCTCATCTGTATATATAATCCAAAATCAGCACAACTAGCGACGCAATCCGGAAATCATGTAATCAGGGATTGGAGATCCATCATTTAACTTAAAAGAAAGAAGGTACTTTTGGTCCGGAAATCATGCAATCAGGGATTGGAGATCCATCATTTAACTTAAAAGAAAGAAGGTACTTTTGGTGCAAGGACAAATCCAAAATCAGTGCAAATTGCCAAGCAACAAATAGAGTCAACTTAACAAACAAAGACAACCACACACAATACATAAACTATGCAATCATGGGTTGGAATCAATAACAAATCTAAACAGAAAGAAGATGACTTTGATGCACAGTAATTTCAAAGGAATTAAACTACCGGGTCCGAATTCACGGATGAAAATCGAGATATGGTTTACCTTCGGAGCTTCAACAATTGATTCACCCATTGGTTCTCTAAAGTTCTCCTTGAATTATCACAGATCTACCACAAAACACACAGAGGTTCAACACCATGTCCTGCAACAAGCATATGGGCAATCCCTGAATCAAACGTACTTAGAACAAGTAGGCCAAAGGATAAGCACATCACAATGAAGACAAAAAGAAAAAGATCACAAGAAATGCAACCATGGAAGACACTGGCATGTGCTGTGTTTTCTATTTTATTATTTTAATAAAATAAAAATGTACTTCAAAATTAATACCATACTAAGTGTCAGAACTGATTGAAAACAAAAGACCCAATGCTTGATCTCACAAATTAAGAATCAGCACCGCCAGTTTTTGTTCCTTCAATTGTCAACGCCACCATTTTTCACAGTTTACCAAAAACCTGCGTCAAATTTTTTGGTGCTTTATTGGAAACTGCTAAACGATTACCTCAATCGTGACAAAAGCAAACATTATCAAAAGGGAATGGAGAAAGATTTCTTCACAACTCCAAAAGGTGCCTCATCTTTTTACTGCTGGTCTGATACTGTTGGAAAAAGGACAAGAAATGTTGAACTTTTTGTAGTTTCGATGAGAAAATGTGTGCATTGTTTAATGATTTAGTAAGAGTTAGAATCAAAAAAAGAGACTGGTTGGGTGAATTGTGGGGATCCAATGAAACATGGTGGACTAAAAGCATAAACAAATCAAGCAAAATGAGGACGGAAAAAACAAAAACTGGGTTTCCTTGTTTACCTGATGATTTCTCATTCATGAACTTCAGAAAGAAAGACCCAACAATGATCAAGCCATGGAAAAGTAGATGGTGCCCACTGGCAAGCAGAGAAGTACAGTGGAGAGAGAGAGGACACGTGACAGATCAATAATGGAGGTAGAGGGGACGGGCACTAGTGGGCCCTACGAATTTAATCTGTTGAACTAGTTGATCTCATTTGGATCTTATTACTACAGTACTATAATGAGGAGGACGACAGACCCACTCACGATCTAAATACTAGTACTATATACTAACCAAAGAGCCATGACGGAAGGATGAGAGCGACGTCGTCTGGAGTTTGAATCGTTTGAAACGATGACGTATCTTTCCCTTTTTCAAAGATTTGAAGACATTAGCGACGAGTCGTACTGGCTACTATGGGGTATTGGGTACACCAACCAAATGTACCGGGTTGTATGGGACACATTTTGAAGTCTCAAATAAATGATCGGAACCGTTCAATTTGTTTAAAATATTTTTCTTAAAAAATTTGTAAAAAATCAGTTTAGTAAGATATCGATAAGTACTTAAGCAAAAAATTGATCAAGCAATTATCTGAATGAAGTCCGAACCCTCCGAACAAGGCAATTGACTCGGTGGATGTCCTTGCTTTGAATTGCGATCCTAAAAAATGAATCTTCAATTATGACTCATAAAAAATTGGCCTGGTGGGGTCATATTTATTCATGTCAATGTGATTTTGCTAATCACAGTTTTCTTGAATAGTATGACTAATAAAAAAATGAATCTTGTAATGGGAGCAATTGGTTTTACATTTTTACAATGTCAATACTGTTGGAACTGAACAAAACAATGTGAATTTGAAACTGGCAATAATGAGTACCTCAAAATTATTAAAATTACTCATCCATCCATAAAAATCAATCGAAAGGACAGATGTATGTTGCATAATAGTCCACGAGTCTGTACATAACGGTAAAGAAGTAACAAATACACTATCAACCTCATACAATTGAATTGATGACAAAGAAATATTCAAATTCATCAAAATAACACTATCGGAAAGACTTGGTAAAAAAAAACGGCTAAAGAGAATCAAGAGATCAATGTTGTTTCTTGACGGAATTAATTTTTAATTCAAGAAAGGTCACAGCGTAATAATAACAATTGCACTTTTTTTATTACAGGTTCAGCTGACCCCACACTTGTGTTTGTGGAGTCGCCTTGTAATTATAGTGTTCAAGACCATTTAAAAATATTAAGTATCAAATGATTTTACAAGAAACACATCTCTGGTGCCCTTAAATAGTAATTTCTTAGGGCCTATTTGGTTGGGGAACTTATTGTTTTTTTCGTATTGCTGAAGAATAAGACACAATCGGATCAATAATAAGAATATAAAATAAGTTAGACTTGTTTGATAACCATAGTTTCTTAAGCTTATATGATTTTACATTTGTAGATGGTGATTTATAGTAAAATAAACAAACTACTATATAAATAAGCAATGTGAATGGTTCAAACTTCAAAATATTTTTTTCCTTTTTGGGGTTTAGCAATGGGACCCTTAGACCAGGGAAATTATTAAATCGTTCTTGGAGTACTACGTAGTCTTTCAGAGGCTTTTTCCATTGCACATTAATGTGGATTTCGCTACGAAGTGTATGCCTACCGCACCTAACAAAAAAAAACTTTTTCATGAATTTTTTTTGGATAAGTATTGTCCCGTCAAGTCACAGCAGAATGTGGGAGACCCACTGTGTTTTTTTTTTTTTTCCTGGAAGGCTACAGAGACATGGATGGCCCAGATCATCTGGTACGGTTCAAGTCGTGAGGCCGATGTTTCCTTTAAGTGGGCCCTGCTTCTTACTGGGCCTATCATTTTCAAGTGGGCCAATTGACAGCTTACTAAACTAAAGATTTTTACGTATTTAAATCCTCTTAGGGCAGCCAGGAAGGATCACATTCATTTTTTCAAGGGGTGGCTCGGTTGTCCTTGGAGTAAGGGGTTTGCTCTTTTCTAATATCTTAGATTCGATTCTTTTGCCAGCAACTCTTCGGGCCAGTAATCTCATTTCGCATGTAAGCGTGTAAAAAAGCTATGGGATGGACTAGTAAAAATGTCCGAGGCGCACGCAAATTGACCTGGGACACCTATCATTACAGGGGGAGGGAATTCTTTTAGATGTTTAATCAATTCGGATTTCATTTGTTCAAATTTCTGGAGGTTTCAGCATGGTCATTTTCACGTGGGACAATAGGCATTGCTCCAAAGTCCAAACACCTTTAACTTGCCTTATTTCTGAATCCTGTAATGCTCTTAAGCTACTCCACCACCTCTCACATCTGATGGAAAAATACTCCCAACATGTTGTATATATCAGAAAATTACCCCCAAGTTCTATATTGATTCTTACTTAGTGCATATGTACATTATGAGCCCCAAATCTTTCCCACTCCTGTTCGCGATCCTCATACCAGCTCTTTTATCGGGCGTCGTCAAACCCGACCCAGACCCGCTCCAAGACTACTGCATTGGAGACACAAAAAAACCCCAATCTTTCTTCGTAAACGGTGCGCCATGCCTCGACCCCTCGCTAGTGCTCCCTTCTCACTTCACAACCTCGGCCCTGACCGAACAAGGCAACACTGCCAACATGTTTGGGTTCAACCTCACTCTGACTAGCACCGGAAACCTCCCCGGCGCCAACACCCAGGGCTTGACCATGGCTCGAGTCAACCTGGCAGCCAACGGGATCGTACCACTTCACTCACACCCACGGGCATCCGAAGTGACCATATGCCTCCAGGGCTCGATTCTCGTGGGATTCGTCAACACTTCCAATTACCTCTACACACAAAACTTGAGACAGGGCGACTCGTTTGTTTTCCCCAAGGGTTTGATTCATTTCTTGTACAATGTGGACCCCGTGAATACTGCGCTAGCTGTGTCCGGGCTCAGCAGCCAGAATCCTGGCGCACAAATTGCTTCCCTTGCCGCATTCGCCTCAAAGCCGGCCATACCGGATGATGTTCTGAAAAAGACATTTCAAATCAGTGGCCAAGACATGGCTACAATTAGAAAGCACCTTGGAGGGTGATTGCTCGTTCACTTGATTAGTAGTGTGTTTAACAACTTTTTAATTTTTTTCAACCCTTTTCTCAGAACATGTATATTTGACTGGAAATCTTGTTAAAACTTGTATCGATCCAATCGTTTTGGTGTTCATAAAGATTCGCTCATCTAAGAATTTGGTGCTGAAGTTTGGTGCCAACTTGTCACAATAAACAACACAGGGGATCCCATTGACACAAGCATGAAAACGTAAAGATCCGTTCTACGTATATTATCAACTTGCTCTATTGCTCTGTAATGAGTTGGAAAGTGTTCCTTGGATGCCAAGTCACTTGGAAAGTATTCCTTCGCCGATCTTGTTTATTTTCCATAGATCCAAGCAGATAATAAGAACTCTTCCGATCCCTTGCAGAGCAATACATGCCTAGCTTGCTTGTAATTCGCTTCGCATTTCCTACCATTCAAGTGAAAGTGTACAAGTATGTACTTATAATCTGTTATTCTGTTTATATACATCGTGATCCTATAAATACTTGGGAAAAACAGTCAAGAAAGTAGGATCTGATTCCATGGATTGTCTCCAAATCTTTTTTTGAACAGCAATTGTCTCCAAATCTTGCTGTTTATTTTAGCCTGGAAACACTATTGGACGGCTCGTGATTTGCACTACACGTCATGTAATGCACTCTGCACTACAGGGTTTCCGGATCCCATTTCGGAAGCCATGTGAGCATGCGTCAGTTTTGGGAATCAATACTATGCACATGTTTGCAAGACCAGCAATGGGATCACCAAAGTGGCTTGGTTTTTTGCTGTTCTTTTCTGGGGAAAATGTGAGCGAAACTCCACGTGCTAGTCCCCGAAACATTAATTGGCCAATTGAATCGTAAGCCTATTAGGCCAATGTCTTAAATGGGCGTTGATATATCTTTCTTCCGCCCTCTGATACCGTTACACCTAATGTGAAGCGGTCGATTCTTCTATAGGTATCGCTTTTGTATCTGATATAATTTTCTCCGCTACGCAAAAGTTACGGCTGATACTTGACTGCTACAAATATCGCTTTAAATGCTTTGGGGCCAAAATAGTTTAAGAAATACACCACCGCTAAACCCAGCCCGATGTCCACTTAGTAATGAATACTCCCGATGCTATTGTGCCGCCATTGTTATCATTATCGCTATGCATTCGCTAGCGCTATTTAAAACCTTGCTTTCTGTGAGTAGAGGAATATTACTTGGCGCAAGCTCCTTCCTTGAATATTCACATTCGTCATTCCCTTCTCAAAAGTGATAGCAAACCCTTTCTGATTAACATCTTAATGGAGGAGTTGAACTTTTGACCTCCTTTCTCCTATCACTTAAGTGCATTTTTTGACGCCGTTGGGCCAAAATCCTCTTGGCAGTGTCCATTCATATTAAGCTTAATCAAGTGAACTTGTCAGGAGGGGAGTATTGGAGAGCCTATTGGGCCAAAATTCGATGTCATGCACATGTGAATACCAAAAATATTAGGCCGAAATTCGTGTTTGAATGGACTCATTAATGCAATGAGTCCATATATATATATGGTGACTCGATAGAGTGAGTAATCGTACACTTACTAAATCATCAATATTTAATGAGTGTCACGTATCTTGAGAAATCATTTGTGTTATGTTTCATGAGATTTGTTATCCAATGAATAAATACCCCTTAATTACTTATTGTGTCGGATTCTAATTTATAGATTTCAATTTCATGTTTAATTCAGCTAATCAAACGGAATGACACTATCCGCTTTAGAAAAAAAATTCCTAAAAAATCAGCACGAGTCTAAAGTCATATAAGATTATAATGGTGGCTAAAATGGCTGTTCAAAAAAAAAAAATGGATCCTCTCATGTCCTTAATTTAGGCTGGAGGAGATCGACAGTCCAAATTAGGATCGTCCATTATTGCAATTAATCCATGGTTCGAAGGGATTCTGAACAAGTTTGAACCATTATTTAGAGAAAATTTCTTTTATATCTATTCGACTTTGACCAAAAATTCATTTTGGTCATTCACCTTTCAATTTCGGCATAAAAATACTTCGAATTTCCAATTTTTTTCAATGTCATCCTTTAGGGATATATACATATATACACAAAAAATAGGGTGTTTGGATCAAACACCATACACACATTGGATGCCATTGATTCCCGCATCGGCCCCCTCATTTTATTTTATTTTTAGAATTTTTGGATAGCTCGGATTGGCCATCCGGTGGCCGAAGAAGGCCCGGCGCGGCCATCGGTTCCTGTAGCAGGACTCAAAGAAAATGGATTCCTTCTAAATGATGACATTGAAAAATATTGAAAAGTCGAAGTATTTTTATGCCGAAATTAAAAGGTGAAGGACCAAAATAAATTTTTAGTCAAAGTCGAATGGACATAAAAGAAATTTTCCCCATTATTTATCTTTACATATGATCTAGATTTGGACTATCTTGTCTTGTCCAGAGGACATTTTGAACCGGAGAGAATCCGATCCTTGAAAGAAAGATAGGTTATATTATGCTCTTCCAGTCAAATGGCCTTGTATCCATCAACCACCTATTATTGTAGCACCAAATGTGTGAAAGGAAATTTTGAAGTCAATTAAAAAGGCCAAAAAAAAAAAAAAAAAGGAGGCCAAAACCTACTTTGAAATTGTCCAGGTGTAAAAACACATAGAGCTGTCCACAGCTGTGAGCTGGCCTGGTATAAAAGAATAAGGATTCGGGCAAGGCAAGCATCTGTGAGACGTAAGAAAGAGACTTCTTATTAAAACAACTCCTCCCAAACCCACTATCACAAGCAATGCTCCCATGAGGCGGCGGTGGAGGAGAGACACTTTCTTCACAATCTTTCTTTTTTACAGTAAATAATTACTATTATTATTTGTATTATTAATAATAGGAGAGTGATTTTCGCGCTCTCTAAATTATTAACTGTACTCTCAAGGGAATTTTCGCACCTCCCAAAGTTAACAATTTGGAGAATGCGAAAATAACTCCATATTGATTTTCGTGTTAACAATTTTGGAGAGTACGAAAATTACTCCCCTATTAATATTACTTATGTCTTGGCTTTGAATCATTGTCATCTCAATTCAATCATAAACTTCGTCAAAGTGGTAAAAAAAGCAAATCCAATTAGGGCATCTCCACCCCTATCCAAATTTACAACCAATTCAAATATGAGTAAAAATCAACTAAATATGAAATCAACTAGTAAAACACTAGTAAGTAGGTGAGTAATGAAAAAAAAAATTCACCCATAACACGACTCCACTCCTTAGCCAAAATTTTCATCAAATTAAGGGGGACCCAAATCCAATTTCAAAATTGCAACAGCTTTTTTTGGTCATTTGCTAGTGGTTGTCGACAGTGGTGATGGTTTTTCAACAATGGTGGTCGATTTTTTATGTGTTTGTAAACAGCATCATATTTTACGCACTCCAGCCGGCTATATCCCAAAGAAATCTCAATATTTCCTTTTGGTTCATTTTTATCCCAAAGGAATCTCAATATTTCCTTTTGGCTCATTTTTATCCAGCTGGCTATCGCCTGCAGGATTTTGTCAATTTTTTACATTTTTTTACCACTTCTGTTCATTAAGAATAAGGACGCTACGTGGAGCTTTCAACATTCACTATGCTGCGCGGTTCTACTCATTCCATCATAGACTGATTTATTCCTATTCTTTTTTTTTGGTCGACCTTTATAGTAATAATATAAAGAAAAAGCATAAAAAGACGGCCGGAGCTCAAATCTTAGATTTGAATCATTGTCATCGGTTCAATCACAACTTCGTCAAAGTGCTCGAAAAAAAACATTGTAACGTTCACACAATTGGAAATGCGAAATGTAATCCTAGTATTTATTACCCCGTAAATCTCCATCAGATTTATTACCGTTTCTGAATGGTCACATTCCATGATCCGCAAAATATTACTATATGTCAATATTTACTCCTACGAAACAAAACGAAGGGAAAGCAAAAGAAAAGAAAAAACTATGACGAAAGTTTAGAAAAAATACTAAGGGGGTGTTCCGGTTTCTCCAAAAAGTATTTTTAAAAAGAAGATAATTTCAAGCTTAAAAATTATGTGTTTACGTAAATAATTTTTCTACCAATATAGATTTTGTTATATGTTTACGCAAATAATTTTTCTACCAATATAGATTTTGTTTGATAGATCTTATTGAGATCTTTCTTTTATACTTACGGTGTAAAAAAAATTAAAAAATTATTTTTTATTTTTATTATATTTAAATTTGAAAATTAAAAAAAAAAAAAAAACTTTTACAAAAAGAGGTAAACTGGAAAACCCCCTAACTATCTTTTCTTTTCTTTTTTTCTTCTCTTCTCCTTCTCAAACCAAACAAAGAAAAATTAATTTACTTCTCTTCTTTTTTCCTATGTTCCATCAAACCCATAGACCAGAAAAAGGCCAAAGGGTATCATCGAGCAATTCTGAGATTCACATTTAACTACTATGTGAATAGTTGTGCATGAATCTCTTCAGATTTGTGCAAACTCCGATCGAAGACAGAGTAGAAAAGATTAGAAAAAAGCAATAATCCAGCAATCCAAACAAGACTCTAGAAAAAACAGTATATTATTGGTTCCATCTATGAGGAGAAATGAATCGAATCAACCACACGTTGATGTTATTCTTGCCCGTCCATACAAAACACCCATCGCCCGAAAAACTGTTCCCAGCACAGGAACACCCCCAGCTCAGCTAGACCCCCCAAAAAAAAAAAATTAAAAAAATTAAAAAACAAGTACAAAAAATAATAAACAAAAAAAATACAATAAATTTCCCTACACAATTTGTACACACTACCAAAGAATGACCGAATCACCCGCCCTGTGTATGTATCGCCCGAAAAAAAATTCAATCAAACGAAATAATTTGAGTATCCAATGGAGCCTGAACCGGACAGAACCAACGGCAGGTGATGGGAAGAAGGATTGTGCCGGAGTCTGTCCCGGTTGGGCTTGTAGAGATCGTACGGCTCCCACAAGTAATCCAACGGACACGGTCTCCTCTCGTCGAGCCGGACCCACGGCTTCCCCTTGCCGGACCAATGCAATAGGCTCACCGGACCGGGGTGCAGCGACCGGCAGCTCCCCTTCACGTTGTCCCCGCCCAGACCGTGCTGGTTCCACCTGTGATCCACCGGCTCCACGTCGCCGCCGAACACCACCAGGAACGGCGGCAGCGAGCCCAGCTCGTATATCCTCCGCTTCCTCTGCAGCTCCATCCAGTTCTCGATTTTCCTCCGGTAATTCCCCTCGCGCCATTTTACCAAGTCCATCACCATCACCCCGGTGTTGAAGTAGCACGGGGTTTTGGACCCGAATACCCGGGGGAGAACCGGGTCGGACCAAAAGTTGTCGGTGAAGTACTTGGTGAAGTTGGCGTGGCAGTACTCGGGCGCCCCGATGACCCGGTTTCCCGTCAGGGTTATGGTCCAGAGCTTCCTTACGTCGTCGACGAGGATTACATCGGAGTCCAGGTAGATGACCCGGTTCACGCACGGGTCGAGTATGTCGCCGAGGTAGTTCCGGGCGTAATTCAACGGGTTCTCCAGGGCCTGCCGGATCGAGGAGGAGATGAGGTTTATCACGGTGTCCTCGCGGAAGATGTAGACCTTGAAGTTGAGGGAAGGGAAGGTGGACTGGACGAGCTTGGTCAGGACCCGGGGGCTCACCGGGTCGAACTCGGCGGCGACGAAGTGGAAGAACACGTGCTCGGGGCAGGAGGCGTGGCGGAGGACGGAGTGGACCGCAGCCACGGACCCGCGGAGGTACTCGGAGTCGAGGGTCATCGCGATGTGGACAAGGGACCGGTCGCACGACGACGCCGGCTCGTCACCGGACGAGGCGGGGCACTCGCCGCCGTTGCGGTACTCCGGCGCCTCGGCGAATTGGGAGAGGATCGAGGCTCTGGATTCGGGGAAGGAGCGAATCGCGAGGCACGCCGACGGCCATAGGAGGAGGAAGAGAAGAAGATGAGAGATGTTGGAAGAAGTGATTGGGCGGCGGCGGGGAACCATTGAATGGTGATATGGAAGGTTCTCAAGAAATTAACCCCCGCCTTCACCCAAATGAATTATCAAGAAACCCCCTTTAACCAAATGCTGTGATATATACGTGTAGGTTGTGATAGTATTGTATTAGTATTACCACTCCAAAGGAAAGGAAAGGAAAGGAAAGGGATTGTCGGTAGAGATGGAAAGGGGGGAAGGAAGGTCAACACGTATATACGGGGTTTTAAAATGCAAAGGCAAACACGTAAAATGGAAAAGGGAAACACGGTGCTAAAAACGCGGTTTAACGCTACTAACGGCGGATGGGGGAGGAGGGCGACAGTCAAGCAAGAAACAGATATGGAGAGAGAGAGAGAGAGAGAGAGAGAGAGAAGGAGAGAGAGAGAGAGAGAGAGTCTCCTATTCTCCTTCCGTGTAGTAGTATTATTTCATGTGAATCTTCTCTCCTTCCGTCTCCCTCTGGGTTTGTGGTAGGATTTTCGGTTTTATACGGAGCAGAATTGGGTTGGAGGTTGTAGGACAAGGGAAGCTGTGCGCTGTGAACTTTTTATTACACGCGCGTGTTGCTTCAACAGTTGGGACAAGTTTTACGCTTTTTCCTTTTTTTTTTTGCCAGATGGGTGGGACCAGTTTACGCTGTAACCTTCAACAAATGTACTGTAAAATTTTGGATATGTAGGTCACAAATAGTAATAAATCCGTATAAATATGAATAACAGAAATACAAGGGAAATGATTTTTGCTCTCTTTTTTTTTTATAATTGCACTATATATTTTTATTTTTTAGTGAAAAAATTACACATAAAAATTTGAGTAAATAACAAAAATTGAGTGCACTTATCAAAAAATGGGATTTGAAGATCATTACTCGCACGGATTAAAAAAAAAAAAGGATCATTACCCAAATTAAAACACCTCCCCTTCCCATTTTTTTTTGTGTTTTTTTTGTATAATCTTTGTATCAAACTTAAAACCTTGAAATATAAAGTGTAGAGGTCTCAGCATTATAGTAAATGATCACTCATTTTATTCCTAAATAATGTGAAATTGTATTATTTAACATTTTCTAAAAAATCTTGCAAGATTGATTTGGACTCTCTATGAGGATTCTTTTTTACTGGTCAAAAATACAAACACATCAAGACCATTAATTGTCGAGATGGACAGTCTGGATAAAAACCCTCACACAATCCTCATAGAGGATCAAGATCGAGCATCGCCAGAGACGTTTGAGATTTGGGGTTATGGACAACTTCTAGACCCTAGTAAATTCCGTCCCAGAAACTCAAAAGTACTTTTTTTGCAATTTTCAAACTAAAAAATATGGATCTTGTTTGAAACGATGCAAAAAAGATTGAAAAATTATTTTTGTAAGCACGCTATTTTTAAGTTTAAAAATTAAAAATAAGTACTTATTTTTTAAAAAGTTTTAGTGGAATTGGGCCTAACTAATTCTCCTGTCAGCCCCACTGATTTATACAATATTAGTAAAAAAAAAATTTATTGACACATGTGACAAGTTGAAGAGTCATTTACGAGTGCATTTCAAAGGATCATTCAAATTCATAGTTTTTTGTTTTATGACTTTTTGATTTTAAGGGACCCACTTTCCCATATTATGAATCAATTAACCAATCATAAAAAACAAGACTCTGTGAGTTGGCATTTTGAATAATCATTTTTCTCTCTCTCTCTCCAAACTTAAAAAGTGAGAGAGTTGCACTAAAATAGTATAGCAAGTTTGCTACTTCTCTTATTAGAGTGCAAATTTTTTTTTTTTTTTTTTGTACTAATTACCTTCGAGTGCATTTTGTTTACCTGGCTCTTCAATTTTAGAAATAATAATTGTAATGGCGTACCTGTTTGAATCGTTTTCTTTATACTGTATATATATACGAGCCAATGACGCCCATGGAGAGTGGAGGAGAAAACTGGAATTGATTAGGTTATATGGTTGTAGCTGGTAGGATGCTCTTCAACTACTTACCTCCACTTTACAGGACATTGTCACCCTTTCCGATTGACAATTTACAATTTACTGCGACCACCGTCACTCGATGAATTACAAGCCATTTTTCACGGACCCAGGGTGCCGCTTGGCAACGGTGCCAAGCGACCGACCCGGTCATCTATCTCGGTAATCGACGGCTTGACGGACGGTTTAGATTTTCGTGCGCTCGGATTCGTCCGTGCCGAGATGAACGACCGGATGTACCACTCAGTTCCGCTGCCGAGCACCTCCGCTTGGTAACATCTCCTATTCCCAGTTTCACTGCACAAATGCATCAAATTGTGTTGAAGTCACAAAAATTAGATGGTGCAGTCCAAAAAAATATGTGGTGGAGAAGAGTACCAAACTTTTTTTTCTATGCCCGCGATTTTTGATAAATTTTTACTCTTTTTTTTCTATGCCCGCGATTTTTGATAATTTTTTACTCTGAATTGTTCATACCCTATAGGAGAGGAAAACCCTTTTGACCACGCATTAGCACGCATGCATTGCTAGTCTTAGAAGCTACTCCTAGTAAATTTGGTGATGTTTTAGGGATAAAGGAAACTGGTAATTAAATTTATTTAATATAGGACAGAGTATAACATACATTAGCGAGAAGTCATATGACTTGCAATATACTCTTATTGAAATCTTCAAGATAATTAAGCATGAACAGATAAAAATAATAATAATTAAGCATGGTCGTGTTGGCTGGACCACCATTTTAAAATGAGGAAAATGTAGTAATTATCCTTTTTTGAGTAACTATATTTCTTTCATCTTTCATGGAATTGATACAAAATTGCTTTTATATATATATATATATATATATATACACACACACACACACACACTATTACTCTTTAAAATTATATATAGAGATATTGTCATAATATAAGGCCCCGTTTCACTAAGGCAAATAAGTAGTAGTACTTATTTTTCAAACAAATACTTATTTTTTGAATTAAATGTGATATATTATGAGAGAATGATATGTCTCGTAAAGCGAAAAATAAGTACTTAAAATAGGGAATGGTGTTGTGCGATGTGACTGATGCACAGCAATCCAACTACCTATATCTCATCTCGATATCGAGTAGATCCAAACAGTTTATTGCCGAGATGAAATATGGACTATTAAATTGCCGAACAGACGACTTGGTTGGTGCACGTCTACATCTTACAATTGAAAATGTTGTACAGTAGTAGAAACCAATTACTCAAAGGCATAATTCGAAAAATATCAAAACGAAACTTTTACATAATTAAAAGTTCGTCCTCATAATTGAAGTTATTTTTAGCTCATGATTGAGAACGGAAATTATGTCAGGCAAATTAAAGCACTACCTTGAAGACGGGGGTGTCTGGAAATCAAATATTTTTTAAATTTTACATCTTGAATGATCATTCAATTATAATTAAGGAATAGATTTCTACACTATCTTTTTTGATAACCACATTTCCTTTTTTGAATTTTAGTGTTGAAAGTGTATATATTTATTTTGTTAAAAGACCAAAAAAGAGTGTGAATATCAAAAAAAAAAAAAAAGGTGTAGAAATCAATTCCCTTATAATTAAAGTATATTTCAAATAATAACGTCACCATATATGTTTTCTTGAATAGCAATTCATGAAACTATAATGAAATCAGATTTATGTATTTATTTTCGTCAAATTTAACGCTTCATTCGGAACTTATGGAAAATGAAGGAAATGAAAGAAGAATTAAAAAGAAAAAATCCCCTCCCCTTATTTGGTTTTGAAAATACTCGTCCTTGTGCTCTTCTCTTTAGCCATTCTCTGATTTGTTTCTTTTCTTTTTCTACAGGTTCCAAACGGCGGACCCTAAAAACTGAGGAATTTTTCCATGCCGAGCGGGTATTGCTGACGTGACATCCGCTCTGCGCACCCTAGCCGTTCGATCCATGTTTGAACGGTTCGGATTAAAACACACTCTCTCCTCTCATCCTAACTCTTTCTCTCTCCTTTTCTCTCTCCAAATCTAAGCCGTCCAAACACATAATGGACGGCTCGAATGTGCGAGCGGACACCACGTGATACCTGCTCGGCACTGAAATTTTTTTCCTAAAAACTGATTGGTTCCTGCCCTTTTTCTTTTGTACTTTGGTGAGGACTGAGGAGAAAAGAAAAGGAAAGAAAAGAATGGAATGGGAGGAGTGCGGTTGGGGAGCTGGCAGTGGTGAGGTATCGGTGGGATCATAATATACTTCTGCTGGGCGGGCCTCAACTCTAATAAAGGTTCCATCTCTCTCCAGTAGTACAACGCCAGCCAGCTGTGCTGATTCCATGTGCCGTGCCCAGCCAGCTGTTACTGATTGACGTCTATGACTCCGGTCGCCACCCAATCACGTGCTCCCTTACTCTCTCTGATTTCATACCAGTAGCAATCAAAGTATCAAACGACAGCTCTAAAGTTTCGTAGACACTCCCCGTCCCATTTTCTTTTGGATTATTTTCTTTGGATTTTTGATATTCATTCCGTTTTTCAAACTCTTATTTCTTTTAATATGAACCTCCAAAAATATGTAATATAAATATTAATTAATATTTCTCGATTAGATCTATAATACATAATTTTTAAAATTATAAAAAATATTATAAATTGATAGATATAATAGTTTAAAAAATAGCACAAATTTCAAACTAAGACCAAAGAAAATGGGACGGAGAAAGTAACAAATACTGTACTAGTAACATGGAGTGTATCTTAATGTAAACATCGAAATTTTACTGTGTGAAAATGATGTAACAGCCAAAAAAAAAGGCAGGTTGTTAAAAGTTGTGTGTAGTATAATTCATCAAAGCTTGAACTTTATATTAGCACTTCAAAAATTGATACAGACATTCTAAAAAATAAAGAAAATTGTCTTTGGAGTTACACTGATTTTGGAGTGCCTGCATCAATTTTTGGAGTGCCAATATCATTTTCCTTAATCAACTTCAGTAAACATTTTTAGTCAAGACAAGCACAATCAAAATTTAGAGGCATGTAATTCGCAAAAAAAAAAAAAAAAAAAAAATTCATACAAAACTAATAACAAAAGTTCATGAACGACAAAAAATTTAAAGAAAATAATGCACTGAATCTCAGGGCGGATTTAAAGAGGGAACAAGGGGTCACATGTCCCCCTGCTTTTTATCCTATTGCACTTAGACCCCAAGCATCCATAGGATTTTTCATTTAGTTCCACGCATAATTACACTAGCTCCTAAAATGAAAGTAGCCCTTCTTGCTTCACCATTCTTCTCTAAAACATCACCACTTCTCTATTTTTTCGTAATTTTATAAGAGAAATTTTCACTTATGCATATTTCATAGTTAAGCTTTCGTTTGCTTTATTTCAAATTGATCTTTAATTGCTTATATTACATTCTCGAAAGGTATGGGTTGTGATTTCTGAATTAATTGTTAAGCTCGTTTGTTACATTTAAGATTTTTTTTTTTTTTTATAGATTCATTCGTAGATCGCATATCAACATCTAAAGTTTTACTATTTGAAAAACAAATTACCTTCGAAACATATGAAACAAGACCAAAAAATAACATTCGCCTTTACCATGGGAAAATTTTTGAGACCATGAGTAAAAAGTGCCCCCTCAGTGCCAAATTCTCAGATCCCCCACTGCTTATAATAAATTCGGTGCATCCCCTCAATCAAGTAATTAAAATTTCAATAAATTATCTCAAAGCCAAAGTTCAAATAAAAACAATTATGTGGATAACTGATAATTAACTGCGCTAAATAGCCACTCATCGAGTCTAATAGTGGCTGTCCAGCTCATCTAACTCCCTTTTTATATTTTTTATTAATTGCATAGTTTGTCCCCAGAATAGTCAGCCCAGAGTGAAATTGAGAAGTAGGAGCAGGATTATTAGGTATCGCTGCAGGTTGATAGGTTTTAAGTTAGTTTTTTTTTTTAATATTTTAAAAAAGGTTTTAAATTAGTTTAGCCCTAAGATTCTCAGCCCTACTTCCATTAATGTAATAGCTTCTACCAAATTTAATGTGCCTCGTTTGGCACAGAACTGAATGTAGCACAGAGGTGCCTTGTGGGAGAGTTCCAACCACTTTATGTTTTTTTGAAGGGGATCACCCATTCTTCCCAAAATGGGTGACGTGACCATTTTGATTCCAACTAGTTTAGTCCAGTTTTGGACTGTTTTGTGGGTCATAAATTTTGCAACACTGGATTGTAACTTATTTGACACAATTATCTGAAGATAAAATGTTATTCGATATCGTATCAAACAATATCCGATCAACGTTATTTTTGAAGTGGTCAATGTTCTCGACGAGCTCTAAAAATAAACGGTCCCGATCAATGTTGCAGGCTCGGAAAGAGCCCACAAATGATTCAAAACTGGACCGAACGTACTGGTTGGAATCAAACTGGACTAGACCCTTGCCCGCCATTTTGTTAGGGGGCAAGATTTGAAATTTATTTATTTATTTTTAGCGGTAGATGAGAGAATATTATACTACTCTCCAACACATCGTAGAGTCAACTGCTAATTAGTTAGAACTCCGATCGATAAGAGCACGATTCCATTGATAAGAAGGAAACTGCATTTCAGCTTCCTCATAGCATAGTCATATAAGCACAATTGCATTGACAAGAGGAGGAAGAAATCACATTCGGTCCAAGTTGCAGCTTCCTCATATAATTCTTCGCAAAATCATTTAGAGAGGGTGTGTTCTTTTCAAAAAGTCTAGGACCACCGCATGACGTGTGAGGCCCACCACAGGTCTTACAAAAATACAAAAAAATACCCGTAAGTTTTAAAACAGTTATTTTATGGGGTCCTGTAAAAAAAACCAATTACTATAACGGATATCGGTAGGTATATTTTTTGAGTTTGTTAGGCAACACTATCCCACCACTGGTCCTACAAAAATACAGAAAAATACCCTTAAGTTTTTAAAACAATTATTTATGGGGCCATGTAAAAAAATAAGTTACTTACTATAATGGATATCGGTAGGTATATTTTTTGAGTTTGTAAGGCAACACTGTCCCCACCACATGTCCTACAAAAATACAGAAAAATAGCCGTAAGTTTTAAAACAATTATTTATGGGGCCGTGTAAAAATATCAGTTACTATAACGGATATTGATACTTGATAGGTATGTTTTCTGAGTTTGTAAGGCGACACTGTGACAGTTTTACAGTTTTGCCCCTACAAATTCAAAAAATATACTTATCGATATCCTTTTGAACTGATTTTTAACTGAGTTATCATCCGGGCCTTACACTGGGTGCGATGGGCTGTTTCTTCTTATTGGTTCTCTGGCTTTGTTTTTGCTTCAGGTTATACTAAGCCAAAAATATAGTACTAAAAGAAGGAAACAACACGTATAGAGAACATAGGATGCAAGAGTAAGCAAATGTTTGGCTTATAACTTAAATTGTTTGGCTTTTCCTTGTCTTTTTCAAATTCTTTAGTTTGAAATTTAAATATTTTTACTTTTTGCAATTCTTCTTAACAAACAAAAAAAGAATCAAAAGATTAAAAAACTACCCAAAAAAGTTAAAATGATTCATATAGGCCAAAATTTAAATGTTAAAAAGTATAGGTCAAAATTTGTATTTTTCTTCTTTTTTTTTTGGGTACACGGTTTATCAGCCCAGAGTGAAATTGAGAAGTAGGAGCAGGATTATTAGGTATCGCTGTAGGTTGATAGGTTTTAAGTTAGTTTTTTTTTTTTTTTAAAGGTTTTAAATTAGTTTAGCCCTAAGATTCTCAGCCCTACTTCCATTAATGTAATAGTTCTACCAAATTTGCACAGAACCGAATATGGCAAAGAGGTGCCTTGTGGGAGAGTTCCAACCACTTTAGGTTTTTTTTTGAAGGGGATCACCCATTCTTCCCAAAATGGGTGACATGACCATTTTGATTCCAACTAGTTTGGTCCAGTTTCGGACCGCTTTGTGGGTCATAAGTGTTGCAACACTGGATTGCACCTCATTTGACACAATTATCTGAAGATAAAATGCATTTCGATATTGTATCAAACAATATCCGATCAACGTTATTTTTGAAGTGGTCAATGTTCTCGACGAGCTCTAAAAATGAACGACCCCGATCAATGTTGTGGGCTCGGAAAGAGCCGACAAATGGTCCAAAACTGGACCGAACGTACTGGTTGGAATCAAACTTGACTAGACCCATGCCCGCCATTTTGTTAGGGGGCAAGATTTGAAATTTATTTATTTATTTGTTTTTAATGGTAGATGAGAGAATATTATACTCTCCACACATTATAGAGTCAACTACTAATTAATTAGAACTCCTATCGATAAGAGCACGATTCCATTGATAAGACGGAAACTGCATTTCAGCTTCCTCATAGCATAGTCATTATAAGCACACAATTGCATTGACAAGAGAAGGAAATCACATTCGGTCCAAGTCGCGGCTTCCTCGTATATTTCTTCGCCAATTCATTCAGAGAGGGTGTGTTCTTTTCAAAAAAGTCTAGGACCACCGCACGTCGTGTGGAATCCACCATGTGTCCTACAAAAATACAAAAAAATACCCGTAACTTTTAAAACAATTATTTTATGGAACTCTGTAAAAAAAAAAAACCGATTACTACAACGGTTATCGGTAGGTATTTTTTCTAAGTTTGTAAGGCGACACTGTGATAGTTTCGCAGTTTTGCCTCTACGAATTCAAAAAATATTCCTATCGATATCCGTTGAAATTGATTATTTTACAATGTTCTCATCTGGGCCCCACACTGCATGCGATGGGCTGTTTGATTCTTATTGGTTCTCTGGCTTTGTTTTTGCTTCAGGTTAGACTAGCAAAAAATATAAAAGAAGGAAACAGCGCGTATAGAGAACGTAGGATGCAAGAGTAAGCAAATGTTTGGCTTATAACTTAAATTGTTTGGCCTTTCCTTGTCTTTTGTCAAATTCTTTAGTTTGAAATTTAAAAATATTTTTACTTTTTGCAATTCTTCTGAACAAACAAAAAAAAAAATCAAAAGATTAAAAAACTACCCAAAAAAGTTAAAATTATTCATATAGGCCAAAATTTAAATGTTAAAAAGTATAGGTCAAAATTTGTATTTTTCTTCTTTTATTTTTTGGGTACACGATTTATCTCTAATTGCTTTTTCGATTCCTCTCATTTAAAAGAAATAAAAGTACAAATACTCTCGTTAAAAATTAAAAAATATCTACTGCAGCGAGAACTAACCACTTAAAAAAAAAGAAGTGAAGTTAGTGCATACTTGTTCTAATTTTCCTCAAAAAATGTTGAGAGAGAAAATACCACCAATGAAAACAAAGATTTGATCCAAATTGCCGGGATTGCAAAAGCATATAAATGTTCAATATTTTACTTTATTTGGTGGGATTTAAATTCAAAGTTTAACGAGGAATAAATATCACCTGGAAGGTGCAATAAATAAGATTAATGTGGAGGCCGGCGGTGGGTAGTTGGGGGCAGGGGTGTGTGATACTCTGTCAAAACAAAAGGCAACGGGTTTTGATGGGTCCCATCTCCCCTGTCTTAAAAATTTCTGTGCTGATGAGTTTTTTGATTAATAGATTGTGTGATTTTCTCCAGAGAATTGATTTTATTACTCTCTTTTTCTCCAACGGCGCTTCTCTTATTTCACAAAATAAATTACTTAATAAAAACACAAACCGAATTCCAAGGGGTCTCATAAAGACACGAAGGCACATGAATTTTCGGCACAAGGATCTTGCCTCGTTTTGATGAGCTGCACTCTGCTCACAATACAAAAGACTGAGAAAAGAGTATAATAAATGCACAGAATAATTTCCCTGTGCAACCTGTCAGACGGCACCGCTTGTCCGCATACGGATGGCATTTCAGATGCTTCGAATTATTGAAAACAATGAGGCCCCGTTCCGCTTTCTCCCAAAATCTTCTTTTTCAAAAAGATGGTAATTTCAAACTCAAATATAATGAATATGAAAAATGATTTTTTAATTTTTTTTGCACCGTTTAAAAGATCTCAATGAGATCTATCAAACAAGATCCATATTGGTAGAAAAACTATTTACATGAACACATGATTTCTGAACTTGAAATTACCTTCCTTTTCCAAAAACCTTCCTTTTGTTAAAGTGGAACGGCACACTCATTACAAAAACCAATATATATAAATATATTGAAAAAAAGGGGAACCAAAAATGAACTTGATCAAACTCGGTAGATACATCATACATGATAGAAACAAATTTGTACAAGAAAAATGGGATAAAAAAATAACCGAAACTTATATATTTTTTTACCTGTTATCGATGTACAATCAAATTATTTAATTTTTCACACAATTGACAAATTTAATGAGCTCTATAAACGAACGATTTTGATCATTATTATGGCTCGGAATGAACCACAAAAGCCTAAACTGAACCCCGAACTGGATTGTCCAAAACTGGACAGGAGCCTCCTTTGAGAGAGGGGTGAGAGAATATTAGGTGCCCCAAGCTCTTCACCCATTTCTCTCACAAATCTCAAGTGTGTGTAGAATTCATACATTTTTGTACAGTAATTCTACTGGTGCAGCAAAAATTGTACAGATTTGTTGTGGGTTCCACACAAATGATCCGAGCCGTTCATTAAATGTAAAACAGTTTTTCAAGGGCTTTCGCAAAAAATCAGTTCAATCTGATAATTATAGATGCTCAATCCAATCATATAATGTTTCATTATTCTGGAATCTAAATCAAAAGTTAGATAATTAGATCGAGCACCTATAATTATCAAATTGAGATAATTTTTTGCAGGGGCCCTTGAAATTTTTTTTACATTTAATGAACGGCTTGGATCATTTGTGTGAGACCCGTAGTGGGCCCCACAAAAAATTACAAATTTTGCAGTACCAGTAGACATAGTTAAAAGGATGAAGTTGTATTTTCCTCGTGAGAGAATATTAGTTGCCCCAGGCAGGCTCTTGCCCATTTTTGAAGTTCAACCTTTCATACATTTTTTATCAGGACAGGAGAGTATCCATACGTATGGTGGTAGGTTTAAATAAATATATCCCTAATAAGAACCAGTTGACAATCTCCTAAAAGCATTTTCATCTCATCATTAAAAAAATTGCTACATATGCTATGGTCAACATTGTAATGTAATCTATAATACTTACCAGTTTCTTCACTGTCTTAACTGATCTAGAAATTATTCTTGTTTATATGATATTAGTTCACTTCTAACTGCTTTTCCCATCCTTCGATGCGGGCGGTGTTTGTCGCGGGAGGTGTGGTGGCGGTTGGAGCGGGCGTGGGAGTCTAGATGACCGGTTGGGATTTTGAGTGGTTACGTGCGGTGAAATATTTGTTTTTGGAGCTCCCGTCGGCTTCGCTCCTAGCGTTACTGGTTTTTGGTCTAACGAGGTGTTGGAGCTTCTTCAGTTTCATCTCTTGGGTGTAACCGGTTCATGCTTAACGGCAACGTGGCGGTGGTAATGTTTGGGGCGGCAATGACTGTTAGTTAGGGTTAGGGTTCTTTTTTTGGTTGGGTTTGTCCGATTAGGTGTTTTTGGGCTTCAACTCTTTAGGTGTGGGCTTGTCTCTTTGGGTTTCCTTGGTTGGTATCTTATCAATCGAGGGTTTGGGTCTCAGACTAGGCATAAGATTATTCTTCCTAGCTTTATTAGAAATTTGATGCCGTTCTCTTTGTTCCTATTGATCTTTGTAACAATTTTAAAGATATATAAAAAAAAGTTACCGTTCAAAAAAAATAAGTGTAAACAAATGCATAGATGCATACTCTAAGACATTTACATGTGTGATTACATAAGCATTATTTTCTAATAATGAAGTTGGTTTGCAATTCAAGAAGAGAGAGGTTCTCTTGGATTACCTATATGCCCTGATGTTGTTCTTCATGTGATGTAAAATAAAACTTATATAGTATATCATATTTGTATTCAGTGATTTGTATTTTGAGCCGTTTATGTTGTATTTGAATTCAAGAATGCTTACCATATGCTTATCACCAAGAATATTTCGAGAATGCCCAAGAAGTTTTCCATTTCTCATTAAACTCATAACGACACAAATTTATTCGCAAATCGGTCTCTTTGAGAAATAAGCGAGAGCACAAGTCAAGTATCTCTAGCTCTCAAGAACTGATACCCATACCTTGGTGACATTGCTTGTTTTAGATTGATGATTATGCTATGTTTTCCTATGAGATACATCAAAGATTTTCTGGGTATGAAAGGATTATGATTTCAGGAGGGACTTCTATGTTTTGACGCATTCAACCATGGGAATATACTATTTCAATTCGTTTGTTTACTCAAATGTGAAAATTTACGAGTATGGTATCAAAATATACCATGACAAGTGAAAGGGTGATAAAGGCAAAGATATATGTTACGTAGCAACTGCTGCCAATGATTTGATATGTTCACATTAATGTGAGGTTGCTCCCGAAAACAAGTTTAATAATGTCACTAAAATTTAAATATAAAAGAATTATTTCCTTATCTGATATACGGTACACAATAATGTGATTCTACGTACTAGGTACTAGGTTCTGCCATACATGGTCAAACTTTATAAACAAGATTTGAGGCCAAATTTTTTTTTTTTGGTTTACTCAAACGTGAGAATTTACACGTATGATATCATCCCAATAGACCATGACAAGTGAAAGGGTGATAAGGGCAAGGATTTTATGTAGCAACGGCTGCCAATGACTTGATCAATTCACATTCAATATGAGGTTGCTGTTTAAAAATTGTTGTCAATGACTTGATCAATTCACATCAATGTGAAGTTGCCCCCAAAACAAATTTAATAATGCGTCTAAGATTTAAATTTAGTAGAATCATTTCCTTATCAAATATACGCTACACAATAATGTGATTCTACGTACTAGGTCTGCTACATAGTCATCCTTTATATAAAAGATTGGAGGCAAATTTTTTTATTTTTTATTTTGTTTAATGGTCAAATGGTGTTCAAGTTAGCTTACACACATCTCAACTAATCTCCTCCCCAATCCGATCAAAGGCAAGTCATCCATGTCAAGTCAAAAAAACTTTCTTACAGCCTGACTCAAGAATTGAATCCTGATCAATTGTGTATGGCGCACACCCACCAATCAACCAAACTAACCCTTGGGGTTAGACATGAGGCAATTTGAACGTGCGGAAATCAATCATCCATGGTGATGCACCTGATAGCTCATGGTAAACAAACGCACGCTGGATAATATCCCCAAAAAATATCGTATTGACACTAAAATTAGCAAAATTATTTTAAAAAACAGCATGCAAAAAGAATAAATAAATAAGAAAGAAAACACCACATGAAAAGAAGCACCGAGAGCAAGTTGAAGGCTACCCACATCTGTTGTATGATCTGCTCGGGAGTTGGGAGTATAGCAAATCGAAACGACTGTTCGTGTCGCAAAAAAACCTCCTAGAGCAAGCGAAAAAACTTGAACGGAAACAAACGATAAATTCAGGCCCCGTTCAACTAACAAAAATAAGTACTTATTTTTTCAATAAGTGCTTGTTTTTTGAATTAAGCAGAAACCCAATTTACAGATCAAACTTTTCCATGACTCCAGAAAGCACGTGAGAGTGGCGAAACATAAGCTGCGACCCAAATATACTCCCCAACAAAAAAAATTCTCCCCAATACCTGGAAAAGAAACCTTTACTATACCCAAAATGAGAAAAAGAACACTACAAATCTGCATTAATGTTCAAAACTCTCCTTCCAATTTCTTGAGGAGGAGGGTTTGAAAATTTCCCCGAATCTACCTCAAGGGAGTACAGCTCTGACTTCTTTCCTATCTGCTCCAAATGCCTGCAACAAAAATCCGAAAGCAATTCGGGTGACCTTAGGCATCCAGAACAAACAATTCAACAAAAAAAATGAAAATATAGCCATGGGGAATCAATCATCATAACTATAATGAGGAAAGATCGAGGCATAAATTGGTTTATTAATTCATTACTCAAAGTTATTACAACAAGGGAAGCAAGCAATTCCATTCGACTTAGTGCCACCACCATAAATAATCCAAGGGCAAACTTCACCCCCCTTCTGGTTTGGACCATGTGCGACTTACTCCCGACATTTAAGAATGACCATTAATAGGAGAATCGGCTCTAGATAAGTTAGTGACAAAACAAACCAAAAGATTTAATAATACAAAACTTACTGTGGAAAGCACTTAAAAAGACAATTGTCTATTTCTAATAACTTGACAATTTTATAATACTCTTTTTAAATCAATTGTAGAAGTTGAATTTAATGCATAGATATAGACAATATAGTTGTTGATGCGTGCTTTTAAACTTTAAAAGCTTTGCATAATAGCCCTCATTACCAACACAACCAATTATATTCTTCTCAATGACTTGGTATAAATGACCCAGGAGTCATTAATCTTATTCTTTTTTTGGGTCAAGCGGAAAAAAAGAGAGAATAAGATTGAATAAGATTAATCTTATTCAATTCTATACATCCTATTCTAATCCAACATAATAGATGTACTCACTCAGATGGTATTCATAGGTATTACAGATCCTATCCATAATCCTTAAGTAAAAATTGAATGGCATGTTCCCCAACAAATGCAAAACTAGCATGACCACAATATCCTCTGACACACTCCGGTTACCTTCTATCGCTAGTACTCTCTGCTATTGAACCATTTTTCTGTTTATGTCAGGTCTCTCTGATTTGGATTGGAAAGCAAATAAGGATTCAAGATTTTACTAACATACAGATTTTCTTTTCTTTCTGCTTCCTGTTCTGTTAGCTTAGTCTACACAATACAAAGAAACAATCTAACACAAAATCAAACAGGATTCATATGCAGGAGTTAAAAGTTGATAATGCATGCAAATAAACATGTCCAGTTCATTGCCTTTTGCTTCATGCCATAATGGATGTCACCCAGGTAGACTTTCCAACTCAGTTATAATTCATACTACGAAGTTACATTACGGTAACCGACACAACTAACATATTAAAGAGGAAAAATATTCTACCTCGACCCTGTAGCCTTTAACATACACATTGGTGAAGAGTTCGGAAGGATCTGGCATTGGGCTTTCCTGAAAATTCAAGGAAAATAGATGTCATCCATAATCAATGATTGAGAAGATCTAGATTTCAAAGGTGTTGCATCAGAGCTATTACAGGAGTAAAAAAATTGTAACCATGACAACTTTCTAACCTTGGCTTTAGCAATGGCTTCATCTACTTTTTTTCTAATTTCCTTCTCAATGTCCTGCATGCAGAATAATTGAATAAATATGATAACAAGACAGAGTCCCTATTACACAGTTGCTGCTACACACCAGGTCGAGGTCAAACCCCAGAAAAAGTCAAGATCCCAGAAGAAACAACTAAATAACCAAACCTAGCTAACCTTCCGTAACAAACTAAAATTTCAAAAATAGACTACAATATCCTCTGACCTTAAATGAGAAATCAAGTTTAAATACCTTTAGCTCCTTTTCAGTGGCTAACTCATGAGATAGCACCAGCTTTCTTATTCTTTCAATTGGATCACGCTCCTGGAAGTGTTTGTAGCACATCAGAAAAGTGCAAGACATCTAAGACTTAAATGACAAGTTCAATCCAGAGAGAGAGCGTGTTCTTGAGAATATATAAACCTGTCTCACACCAGTAATCTCATCACGTGTGCGGTACGTGCTCCCTGGATCAGACATAGAATGACCGTGGTACCTGTAAGTGTCCATTTCAAGAATCTGAACACCAACATCACAAGGAAGCAAAAAATTAGTCATCTCCATTTCTGGGAATAAGAAGTAAATCCTCCAAAAATCACAACTCATTTTCATCAAAAGAACTCATACGGCAACCCTTTTTTCACCAGTAAAACTAATATGGAAAACCTTAAAAGTTAAGAAAAATCGAGACAAAAATATACGCAAGTAAAAAGTTCCAAGGTTAGGACTCCTTTCCAGCAATGAAGCCAAATTCTCTGGGAACACCACCCCATAAAGTCAGATCTAGAAAGCTCCAAAGCTACATCTCCTCTGCGACCTCGCTTACTCCCCTGCTAACACAGCTCTAGTGGAATTACATTTGCTGGTAAATGGAATGAAAGCTTTCCATCAACAAAACGTTCCTTCAGCTCCTTGGTTCTTGGGGGGCCACTATTTTAGTGGTATTCTGAGAGCAGACACTTTGTGCATATATTGCCAAAGGTTAGGTCTGTCTCCAATCCTCCCTCACTCATACCCCCAAATCCAATGACTGGGGACTAGAAATGGGGTCTGTTATTGTTGTTGTTGACATGTTGTTGTATGGAATGAAAGCCTTCCTTGAGATTACGACTTACGAGTGAAGGTAAAGGAGAATCTATTAGATGAGAATACCTAAGTGATTCAAACCCTAAATGGAATGAGTCATTTTCTGAATGATAGGTAGAAGAAGATTGCATCAGGAAAATAGCACAAAAAAGCTTAGGGTCTAACCATTGTAACAAATTAACTGTGATTATTTTAAACCCTGGACTTTTAAGCTGATATCAATCCCAAACTTCTGTCCACTCTCCTTAATTGGAAGTGTTTCGAACTAATCGAGAGAGATATACTGTCCATTTGTGCAACTTCCAGGTCTGTTTCTTTATCTTTTCTTTCATCCACTCCATTTTCTTCCCTATATTTTTGCTATGGTGCACACACTACCATAATGCCAGTGAAACTGAATTAGCCGATAAACACGAGCAGCACCACACACACGCACAGAAAAGTCGACCTAAGAGCTGCAACGTCCAAATCTCTCCATTATTTTTCCTCTTCCCTCCAGACACCACTACTTCATTCCCATCACTATAAGGTAAAACCCAATCACGCGACATAACTTATGCGCTCGCCACCAGATGTACACACATCACTGCATCAATTCTCCCTCAAGTGGGGGGTAAATGGGCCCTGATTTTGTTCAAAACATGAAAAGTAAGAACTTGGAAGCAGAAAAAGTACTCACTTCACTGACTCCAATTACACAAGGCTTAATGTGGCTTGTAAGGGGAAAAAAAAGGTGATTAAATTGGTGCAGTTTTTGGTGGTGTTCTTGAAACAATCACAACCATTTTGGCATTCTGGAAAATTGCAAATCTTACACACAAATGAAGCAGACTCGTGTCAGATTCAATGATTGGAGTGAGGGGCTGGATGGAGATTGGAGGCCATCCATGAACATACATATTGTTACTTGCGCATGCTCCAAAACAAATATGTAGACACAACTCATCGATCTCTTATTTAGAGGTTTTAATGCTAAATCCCTCTTAATAAGCTTGATTCTGTTGTAACAAATACGAATTACCTTGCCTACTTGAAACAAATACAATATTCCGTAGCTCAACAAATGCAATAGCTAAAATGTTGACAAACAGGAAGCGGACCAAACAAGTATATTCGATGCAGGTTCCATTACAAGACTCGAATATCAGAAGCTATATAGCAGAGACACCTGATAAGTGTACTCACAATGGGTCCATTCTTCAAAGCGTGCTCCTTGGCAAACTTGCAAGCTTGTTTCACGGCAAGGGCATCCATACCATCTACCTGTTTCAGAATTTGAACTATATGACAAGGCGGAATTCAAAGAAAACAGAAACATTTGGCAAACCTTTTTGGCAACGAAAAAGAATTTTGTTGCTGAAACTAGAGAACAACAGGTTCTAGACCTTACCTGTTTCTAGCTTCAAGACACAGATAATTCACTACCACGAGACAAGAGAACAGTTTCTAGACCTTACCTGTGTCTAGCTTCAAGACACAGATAATTCACTACCACGAGACTACAAGATCGATTTTAAACTTGCCAACTTGGAGTATGCACTACAAACTAAATTTACACAAAGCAGATAAAAAACAGGAATGCAACCCCTAACTATCTCGAATGGACAGTCTATTTGGTGTCTATTTGAAACTTTGATTCTGAAACGTGTGCAATTAACAATCAACTATTTGATCATTTTTATCCAAAATGATCTTTTTTCCATGAAAAATAACTGTTCCTTTAGTTCAGTGATACACCCACCATACACTACAGCATATAACAGATTGTAATGACTAAACATTAAAAAGTTGTCGTTACATGACTCGAATCAGCTTCATTAGCATCTTCTTTGAAAACCAGCAAGCTCGAAAAAATCAACATACCATACACCCCAAAAATTTCTAGCCCGAAGACATTGATCGATAAAGCACGTACTGATCAAGCATTCCAACAAAGACGAATCATCTAACCTAAATGATTCCTTGAATTTTTGGAGAGACTTATCAAGAATAAAAGGTGGAAGAAATATGCATGCATGAAAAGAATCATTGTCAGGAAAAATAAATCGTTGTTTCAACTGCTATACATACATATATACATATGTATATATATCAGACCGTTTCAAATGAGGGGTACTCATTTTAGTTAAAATGCGGAACTCCCCATTTCTCCCCTTCCCCGATCGAATTTCGATGATCCGAGCCGCGCAATGTGTTCAGAACGTGATTTTACAGGTACTCGCTAGAAATGAGCAAAAAAAAACCAGGGAAGGGCTTGATTTGAGCAATTTTTTATTGAACCGTTCAATAAAAAACTGATCGGATGAGGATAGAGTCCCCTTCTCCTTAGGACCACCTTAACTTAATAAAATGAGGACCCTTCCTTTCCCGATAGAATTTCTATGATCCAAGCCGCTCAATGTGTTCAGAACATGATTTTAAGGGTACCCGCAAGAAATCAGCAAAAAAAAAAAAAGACCGAAAAGGCTTCATCCGAGCAGTTTTTGTTAATTTTTTATTGAACGGTTCAAATAAAAACTGCTCGGATGAAACTCTTCCCAGTCATTTTTTTTGTTGATTCCTCATGGGTACTCTTAAAATCACGTTCTGAACACATTGAGCGGCTCGGATCATTGAAATTCGAATGGGAAATGATAGAAATGGAGAGGTCACTAAAATGAGGACCTCCTCATTTGAAAATGACTATATATATATAATATGTGTGTGTAGAATATGTTGATGTTCAATGCTTATACATATACACATTTCCACTTGTACAAAATAAATATTACTTATTTATTTATTTTTGTCGTGTCCCTTGTCATGTTCGTGTTCCTATTTTTTTGGAAATCATGTGTCCTGTGTTCGTGTCCGTGCTACATAGCATATAAGTTATGGAGGCTGAATTTTGAGTCTTTTTCTTAAAGCAGTCCTAAGCAACTGAGTATTCCGTCTATGTTCCATCCCTAATTGCCTGTACATTATACTGATTTCAACCTTTTGAGGGGGACACGATTCTTGCGCAAGTCAAAATTCAACTTCCGAAATGCCATCTAGCTTTAACACAAAACCCATCGAAAAAGTCCACTTGTTCTGACTTTTCCTAATTACAAATAATTTGGAACATCAAAAAGTGGACAAATGCACAATCAAAATGGGACGCAGGGAGAAGTAAGCCATGACTACAAGATAACATTCCTAAGCAAATTGGTATCAAATCATTAAAGAAGTCTATACAAGTTGCAGCAATCTATTAAACTGCTCAAAAAATCCATAAATCTAAATCAACAGCATAGGGAAATCAATGTCACCTTCACCCCAGGAACATAATCCCCTCTCTTGTAGTAGGCCGGACACTTTGTTGCTCTCCATTCCGCCGTCCCCATTCCATCTGAAGGAACATTTCAAAACTAATCAAATTCCCCTGAAAACGCACATGCACATCAAACAGAATTCAGACATCCATCTGAAGGAACATTTCAAAACTAATCAAATTCCCCTGAAAACGCACATGCACATCAAACAGAATTCAGACAAATCATCCAACTGTTGATTATCCAATCCTTACAATGATTGTTTTCGCAAACCAAAATTGCAGGTAGATCCCAAAGCGCGGCCATATTAAGTGCCTCAAACAATTGCCCCTGATTCGCCGCCCCATCCCCGTACAAGGCAAAGGTCACATGCTCTTCCTTGGAGTACTTTTGAGCAAAAGCCAATCCACAACCTAAAGGAACCTGAGCTCCCACAATCCCATGCCCTCCATAGAACCTACTGTCCTTCTTGTAGAGATGCATAGACCCACCCTAGCGTGTAAAGAAGGAAGATATGCAGCATCAGTTCAGCAACTCAAAAGTAGCTAGAAAGAAGCACTTTGAAGGTGGTTAGTCGTTAGACAGTTGTAAGTGAGCCGCTAGCTCTTAACAGTTAGTCGAACGTCGATAGTAAGACAGCTGTTACGTGCAGTTAGTCCAGCATTCGGCGTTTAGAAAATGTGGAGAAATCAAGGCATACAAGGCATGTCCACCCCTCACTAAAATCTATACTACAACCCAATATTTGAGTGAAATTTTTCCCGTAGAAGTTTCTCCACTAACTCCACGATCCATTGTTATATCACCTTGACTTTGAGTCTTACTCAAGTTTTAAGTTTTTTACCAGTGACTTAAATCTTTGGTAAAAAAAAATTAACGCCTTTTCACGTGTTCGTAATTTACAGCTATGCCTTACTGAGTTTGCCCACTGGAGTGCTTAACATCATATGGGGAGCCCAGGAGTTTATCACTCAAATTTTGAATAAAAAACTTGAGCAAGAGTTGTTGAAAGCCAAACAGAACATACTGGAAAATTCAATGCGAAAAGGTTTTGTTTCGTATGCAGTATTCATTCTTCCTAATTAGGGCCGATAAACATACCAACCTACTCGAATTTGAGCTCGAGTTCGCCCGTTAAAAGCTCATTCAAGATAAGTTTGTTACAAAAACAAACCCAACTTCAACATTTTTTTAAAACTCGTTAAGCTTTCAAACCAAGAACAAACTACTATTGGGCTCGTTCCGCTTATGATGTAGTATAAAATATCGCTTATGATGTATAAAATATTCAAGCTACCCAAAATTAGCTCATGTTTGGCTTGACTAAAGTTCGTTCGAGATTGGCTTGTATCATAAACAAGCTAAGCTTGAATCATATCAAAGCTTGTCAAGTTTGTAAAAGCAACTCAATGCTCCGCTCGTTCGGCTCGTTTATCACCACTACCCGTAATTCAGAATATTTCATTTCTTTGTATTACTTGTACCTTGCCCTTAGAACACCCGGCCTGGCGCCCCATGACCTCCGCGAACACCTCCACCAGGGTCCCGCCGCGGCCAAGGAAGAGGCAGTGGTCGCGGTAGGCCGTGATGATGCAGTCCTTCTTGGTGATCGCCGCCTCCATGCCGACCGCAACCGCCTCCTGACCGTCGTAGAGGTGGCAGAACCCGCGGATCAGCTTCGCCTTGTAGAGCGAGTCGGCCGCGATCTCCATGCGCCGCATCGTCGCCATGTCGCGGAAGAAGGCCATGAGCTCCCTGGGCGTGGTCTCGACCGCGCGCGACGGGGGGTCGCATATGTGGCCGGTGAAGGGGACGCTGGTCTCAACGGTGAGGGTGGCGGTGTCGGAGGAGGAGGAGAAGGGGCGGCGGAGGGGCTGGGCGAGAGAGAGGGCGGTGGCGGAGAGAGGTTTTAGGAGATTTGGAGAGCGGTGGGTTAAAGCCATTTTTCCTCTGGTCGGCGATTATGTTTGGGCTCTCTCTGGATGGCAATGGAGTCGGACAAGTGGAGTGGAGGGTTTGGCGAATGAAGTAGAAAGCTCGAGAGAGAGAGAGCGTTCGCGTCGCGTGGCAGCCAAAATAACGTGACAAACACAACAAAGAGAAAATAAGCTACAATAAATTAATTTTTTCGTTATTATTTTCAAAAGAAAAAATTTTAATCATAATTTTTTTACTTTTTAAATTTTTTCAGTTGTGACGAAGTAATAATTCTCAAAAAAATCAACGACAAACCAAAAAATGCAAAAAAAAAATTGAATAACGACAAAAAATAAGCCACCTTAGCTTATTTAGCCGAAATAAGCCTAAGAGGTGTTTTGACTATAAATTATTTGACTTATTTTCATGTTGGTTTTTTTAGCATAAAACTTGAGTGGATTATTTGTTTGTCTCGAAAAAAATTGTAAAAGTATTTTTTTATTAAAGACAAAAATTAGGCAAATAGCTAGATTTTTCGGCTTTATTAAAAAAATTGAAGTTTGGATTGCAAATTTTTTTGTTTGATTCTTTTTTTTTTTAGATGAACCAGTAATCCACATAAATTTTACGTAAAATAAACACATTCAGGAAATTTGTGAATGAATACCAAAAAAAAAAAATCAACTTATTTAGCCAAAACGCTCCCAAGTTTTTGATAATCACAGTAGTTGTGTGGCTCGATTCCCTTGTCGAGAATGTTGTTAGAAATCTATTCTCCAAAAAAATGAAGTAAACTAAATGAAAAATATAAAATCTCATTAATTTTTGTAGAATGTATTTTGCATGAAAATAGAAGTTGTGGTCCTCGAAAGTTCGCAACAGTTACTAGTTTTTACTTTTTATATAGCCATCTCCCATTATCACCCTGTACTGAAATAAAATAATTACTCCTATCTATTAAGACAAAAATCAAACTAAACCATATTGTAGAAAGAGAGATGAATATAAATAAACATGACAATCAAATACATGGACCACTCATGGCCTCAAATTTTTGAACGATTATGCTTTGTTCGGATTGCTTTTTGAAAAAAAAATCTCAACTCAAAAGATAGTTGTTATTCCTACTTTCAATCAGTACTCACCCTTATCTCTAATTATTATTCTCATTTCTCTTTCTATTTCTCTGCAATTATTACCTCTACTTTCAATCATTACACTCATTTTTCTCTTCACTAATAACCTTACCAAATTTCTTAAAAACTCATCCAAACACAACATTCTGTCTTTTACATTCACATGCACATAGGCAAAACACGAACTTTCCTGCTTTGACTTGCATTCGATACACGTGGACGATGTCGGGGAGCAGGATTTAAATTGAAAGGCAGCACTGTCTATTAAGAATTCACATTTATTGTTACATAACTTTCATAAAAACAATAAACATAAATATTAAGTGTAAAGTCGGGCTTTATCTTGAATTATTTTTTTAAACTTTTATGATCCAAATCATTCATTTTAAAATTTGCCAAAAAAATTCAAATCTTTCATCATTTGCTTAAAAAATCAAGTTACTCCCTCCCTCCGATCCAAATTTAAGAGTCTATTATTCCATTTTGATTGTTCAAAAATGATAGTCTTTTTTCAAAAATGGAAGGAAAATTTTGGTAATTTTTTTAAAATGTCCCTCACATGTGAATATAAATGTTATAAAATAAGTAGAATATAGAGGTAATGGTGGAAATGTTGAAATCCCCAACAGCAACTCTCAATTCGGAACGAATGGAGTATTTTTTTATACCAACAACAACAAGTGCCTAATCTATGAGAACGACCTTGTTGTTGATGTACTGTTAGCGTAGGTCCGACGTTGATGTCCTGATAACATACATATGGCGTGTGGGGCCCACTTATGGCTTCACACAATTAATCTGAATTAGAGGTGGCAAACGGACGGGTTTGGGCGGGTTGAACGGATCGTGGATTAAATATGGCAGGTTAAATATGGGTCAAAAAAGTAAAAGGATTGAAATATGTCGGGTCAAATATGTATCAAACCAAACCTAAGCACGTCCGACCCAACTCATTTCTCTCTCTCTCTGTTTTTTTTTTCTTTTTTTCTTTTTCGCTTCGGCCCTCGAGAGTGAACGTTGCTGACGAATCTTTATCAACGCCCGTAAGAGTAACGCTGTTTGCTTACTTTTAGGTTCAACGAATAAAGGGAAGGGATGAGACGGTCAGGCTCCAAATGGGAGCTTGTTTTTTACTACTGGAATATCATTCGATTTCAACCTTCTTTAGTTACAGCATGTGCAATTTATTTTTAATAACCGGATGTTGAGGCCATTTTGTCTGAACCTCGATTAATTTGGGTCCCTGAAGGGTAATGATAGGGGATAACCCCTCATGGCCTCAAGATTTAGAATGTTTGAGGTCGGTGCGATAATTGCACTGATTGTGGCTTTGTTCGGTTCCCTTTTTATTTTAGTTTTAGTTTTGGAAACCAATCATTACCCTACTTCTTTCTCCAATCATTACCCTATTTCTCCAATTATTATTTTCTCATCTCTCTCTATCTCTCTCCAATTATCCTCTATCTTCAATTATTACTCTATTTCTCTCCCCACCCACTACCAAACTAAACTAAACTAAACTTCCAACCAAACACAACCTGTATAGTTTTGGTCTTTGTGTCGTTTGCCGAAGCCATCGCATAGGTTTGGATTAAAAAGTTAAGTGACTTTTTTTTTTGTTTCTATTCAAATTTTTTTTGTCCCTATTAGTTCGTCTGGACGAGAGAATCGAAAAAGTAATTTTTTTTTTTACTTTTACCCTAATATGTTTTCTAATATTCAAGGTAAATCCCAACAACTAATTTTTTAGACTTTATCTATGAATTGATAGATTGTAGTCAGTAAATTAGAGAAGTCGGGAGACACTGCCGGCAAGAGAGAAAAATGGGTGTTGGACTTTTTTATTCTAACCCATATTAAACCTACTCTCAACCCATCTACACCCATAAAAATATGGGTTGACATGGGCTGAACCCATATCAGCCCATTACACAATATAGGAGGGTTGGATTGGGTTACAAGTTGGCGGATTTTGGCGGGTTAAGAAATATGGGTTAGAATTGCCACCTCTAATCTGAACTCTTAATTAATTTTAGAATAAGTTTTTAGTGACTTATAAAAAAATCAGCTCAATTTGATATGTGTAAATAGTTGATCAAATCTTTCAAATTTTTCGTTTAGATTTTTTTTTTTTTTGAAAATGTTTCGTTTAGATTTTTTTGAAAATGTTTCGTTTAGATTTTAGGATCCAAGTTTGCACCCTTTATTTTTCCATTCATTAAACCTATTATACTTTATCCTATGGTACTTGGGGAGGACAATGGGTACTTACGGGAATCGAACTCTAAGAGTATAAAGAAGGCACCAACTCTAATCCACTACACTTGCCAAGTTTACACTCTTCGGTGTTGATCATCTTATTTGAACTTTACATATTTTGATGATTTTCATTTCGCAAATTTGTACTACTTCTCAATTCCTTATCAAGACGATTAATTAACGTAAAATCACTATACAATTTGCTTAGTTCCATTCTTAGAAATATTCTCTCTAATTTTTTTAACCGTTTCGTCATTCATATTTTTTCGTCATTAGTGAATTTTTATTAAATTGTTTACTTTCATTTTACTTTTTAAATGTATGTAGCGCACTTCTATTCAAAAAGTAAATGTCTAGTTCTCTTCACTTTTCAAAAAATATTTTATAGATTTCTCTTACTTTCAACAATTCTTTTCTATTTCTCTCCACTTATTACCTCTACTATTTTTTAATTTTTTTTTCAAAACTAAACCAAACACAGCGGCTTATTTACCTTTTTGGTTCCTAAAGTATTAACGAGTGGCCAATTTCGTCCCCAATCTAAATATTTGTCCAATTTTGTCCCCAACTTTTAAAATGTGTGTCAATTTGATCCCCACCCCTAACGCCATCTCTCTTGTCCATTAAAACGAAGGCATCATTGGTATTTCACCCTTAAACACTACAACAATAAATTAAAAAAAAGGATAAATAAAAAAAAAACAAAACAAAAACAAAAAGCAAACGCAAACACATCAGTGGTTCAGTGGCCCATTCAAACCCTAACACCCCTCCTCCTCTTTTACGAAGGTGACTGAGCAGTTTCGCCCCTACGAATCCAAAAGTAATACTTATCGATATCCATTGGAGCTGATTTTTTACGGGGCTCCATAAAATAATATTCAAAAATTTATGGATATTTTTCTAAATTTTTTCGGGACCCGAAATAGGGTCAAACGCATTTGTCTCTGCGTGGTTCTCTGCAAATTGTCTCTGCGCATATTTTTGCACGGAGACGGGAGTAATTTTTTGTTTTTGTTTTTTTTAAATTTTGTTGCACTATTTGAGGGTGAAATACCAGTGATGCCCTTTATTTTAACGGATAAGAGGGACGGCGTTAGGGGTGGGGACCAAATTGACACATATTTTATATGTTAGGGACGAAATTGGATAAATGTTTAGATTAAGGATGAAATTAGCTACTCGTTAATACTTTGGGAACCAAAAAGGTAAATAAGCCCAAAACACAGCAAAAGTAATTTGTTAAAATGTTAGTAACAAAATTAACTAAAAACGGAAAAAATAAAAAACCTATCAAATTATCTCAAAAATCACAACCAAACAAGGTCTTAGGAAAATTTAATTTCCCATGAATACACGTCAGTACTCCGTATATTCCTCTGTTCGGATACCTCATCTGAATCTCTCCCGCCATGAACGCCCTCTCCACTCTCTCTCCTCCGCACATCTCTGCATTCCATCCCAGCAAAACCTCTCCATTTCTCCACCCGGCCAAAACCCCTACTCAAACTATAGTAGAGCCTCTACTAGGGTTTTGCTCCCTCAAACCCCTCCGCACATCGACTCCAAACCACTCGCCGCACTTTCCGGGCTCCTACAAGTTCCCGAGGTCTCTCTTTCCCTCGGAGCCTCAACTTTCCGATGACTTCGAGGACGAGGACGACGACGACGACGGAGACGACGAGGAAGCTGCCGATGAGTACGATGACGTGCCCGGCGAGGTTCTGGACGGTGACGAGCTGAGCGAAGAGGATGAAGTGGAAAGTCCAGTTGATGATGATGACGATGATGGTGCACTGGAAGGGAAACCTGTGTTTGAGGAATTCAAGTGGCAGAGAGTCGAGAGGGTACTTAATGAAGTTAGAGAATTCGGTGAAGAGATCATCGACGAGGATGAACTCGCTTCCATTTACAATTTCCGAATTGATAAATTTCAGGTAATTTTTACTTTCTGATAGCAACGTCTAACCATTTCGTAGAAGGTGAGTCGAATCTTGAAGTGCTAGTGTTCTTAGGCGTAGCATATCCTTGACGTTGAGGCAAATTTTCAAATACCTCTTCACAAGAACTAGAAGTTCATCAACGTGATGTCCGCCCTTTACTTTTCATGAGATTTCCAAGTAATTGCAAATAATTAAGGCACCTACTCTCAAGAGAAACACAAAAAATTAGAGACTTTGTTGAACTTGAGCAAGTATCTGCCAGTGTCTCTTTCTTTAGGGAGAATTCCTACTAGGCTTGTCATCCTTCAAGATCATCAAAGAATGTAATGAAGTGTACAAAGAGCTTTTCTTGCTCTTTTAATCTCAACTTATGCGTATGTGACATGTAGCGTCCTAGTTAGAATGAAAACATCTGGGCCAAGAAGAGTGACATTTTTAATGCAAGTGGCCTTGTTGATGATAAATGAGTAGTCATCCGCTCTGGGGCTGCATTTTTGTATTGCATACGCCTTCCAGTTTAGCCATTACCATGCAACTTAGTAAGTGAAGTAGCATTGCATTGTGTACTTTGAACCAAGAGCAATAAGTAATTTAGAAATCAAGAAAAATACTTCCCTGAAGATCTGAAAACTGAGCCCACACAGGACTTCGGATTGGGGGTCTTCTATGGCATTTTCCCTTGTTTCTATTTTTTTTAAAGCTTTGCAGGTCTTGCTTGATCTTATCTGCCAATACTTGAGTTGTCGTCAGTTACTTTGGAATTACCTGGTAGGGTGGATCTTGCCAGCAATAGAAATTGAAACCAGATATATAAAAATTCAAGCTGTTCAACAGACGACGCCAACTCATAATACCATTTTGAGCTTCTTGGATCACATGACCTGCAAGAAAACTTGGGTCGCCGGTGTGGGGTCAGCAAGCTCCCCTGCGATGCCTAAGGCCTTGTTCGTTTGGTGACTTAGAGTATTTTAGACTTGGTAGTTGGTGGAGAGAGAAATAGGGTAACGGTTGGAGAGAGGGGTAATGAGTGGAGAGAGATAGAGAGAGAAATGAAATTAATAATTGGAGAAATAAAGTAATGATTGGAGAAAGATATAGGGTAACGATTGGAAAACAAAGTTAAAACAAAGTAAATATGTTAAACGAACAAGGCCTAAGACAGTCAAGATTGTAGAAAAATAGCTAAAGAAGAGCTCCAGGATTTCTCTAGAGAGAGACTCTCTCCTACCTCAGTAGTTGAATGGAGTTGTGTCTATATAGCATTGGGAGGTGGAATCCCATTAGGATTTTGTCCCTTAGATTTAGGAATGTTGATAAGGCTGACACTTGGTGTAGGCCAATAGCTTTAGCCATCCCACTCTGAGGCCTTCCACAGTTCCTCATGTAGGAGCCTCTTGAGGCAGTGGGCTGGTCGCCCATTCATTCCCATACAGCCATTCCATACTCCTTGATCTGCCAGTGTCCGAGCAGGGGTCATTGTCCGAGTAATTGTTGTAAGGGCTGTGGAGAAGTGTCCCACGAAGTCTCCTTTGTCCAATTTGCCCTTGGCCTATTCTCTGGCCCAGAAGGGGTCTAGTCGCTCTATTGGTGGGCCTCAATGGCTTGGCTTCTCAACTATGCCTCTTTCTCATAAGCTGCTCGGCTACTCTTCTCGGCCATATGGGCCTACTGGAAATATCCTTGTTAGAGCTTGTTCCACATTGGTTGATTATAACCTCCAAGAGTAGTATATGAGCCTGGGCGGCCTTTCCACTCATTACCAATTGGTTTTTAGTTGGATGCTTCTACATATCAAAGCTAGGTTTTCGGAGGCTTTTCGACAAGATTCTCTTGATTGTTTGCCTTAAGTGCACCTTGTTTCGTTGTTTGGTGTAGTCCCTATGTTATGGATCTGTTGTTTACCTCTCCATGTGCGGGTCAGGGGTTGCACGTGCGGGGGAGTGTTAGAGTTGCAACCTCCAAAACTAGTATACACTATACGAGCCTGGGCGGCGTCTCCACTTATTGTCATTTGGTTTTGAGTTGGATGTTTCAACAATCCTCATCACCCTCCAACTTGCCAATTTGATTTGTATGTGTATATATGTATATTAGTGCAAATTGTGGCATGCATATGTTGTCTGAAATTGTGGATTTTCTTTTATCTGCTTGACGTCTCAGCGATTGGCAATTCAAGCATTCTTGAGAGGCTCGTCGGTTGTAGTGTCTGCACCTACAAGCAGTGGCAAGACTTTGATTGCTGAAGCTGCAGCAGTCGCAACTGTGGCCAGAGGAAAGAGACTATTCTATACTACTCCTCTTAAGGCATTATCAAATCAGAAATTCCGCGACTTCTGGTAACACTTTTTTCACTTTCATATGAACCGACAAAAAACAAAGATGTTACAGAAGTAGTTGTTGTTCATGAAACACTGTACGGACGAGAGGGCATCGAAATATATCTATAGTCCGTATATCATTATGATTGGTTTCCGTTTACAGTGAGACATTTGGTGTTGGCAATGTTGGTCTTCTTACCGGTGATTCAGCTATCAACAAAGATGCTCAGGTTATAATCATGACCACTGAGATTCTGCGGAACATGATGTATCGGAGGCAAGTTAAAATGACTTTTGGATTCACTTCCACATTCTAACTTTACAGAACATAGTCATGCAACAAATCCAATGAGCTAAACTTTAAGGCTCTGTTTCAACAGATGATTTAAGGTCCAATTTCTATAAAAGGAGGACAACTATATATAAGTACTTGGCTTGTGAACCTAGAGTGAAACATAGGTTAGAGATAGAAGAGTTGCATTTTATTATGGTCACTTTAGATTTGACATGAAGGATTTCTATTTTCAAATAAAACCTACTAATTCGTCGTTTAAAATATGTCAAAAAGCTCCTAAACTCAATGTCAAATCCCATAAGTAGGATACTAAACCTATTTTGAGCTATTCCTACCGAATGATAAAATCAAATCCCTTGATTTGGAATCCACACCTATCTTAACGAAGCCTAATAGACTGTTCATAATGTATTTGGACAAAGCGTTATCTTTTGCTCTTAGCTTTTTTCCAATGCTGCCATGACATCAATAGAATTTGCTGCTATTGCATTTTTGTACGGGAAACCATTAGGGAATGCAAGAGGGTGCAGGCGGGGGCTACAACACACCCCAAATTTCAACTTACTCCCAATTTTTCCCTTGTAATTTTTGTTATTTATGCTAAAACTTAGTGTTTTGACCCCTTCAAATTCTTTTGACTTTACTTTGGCCACTTCAAAATTGAATTTTTCCTACCGCCTTCTCTTTGTACTCTAAACAATTTTGCATTTGGCCACCTCTTTCTAAAAATTATGCGTCCACCACATAATATTCACACTCCACTCTTGTCTGTCACACTCCCCATTTTGGAGGCCAAACACAAAAGGGAAATGTGGGAAGCGCCAAGTGACTGTGAATGTTATTTACTTGAAATTAATTCAATTGTGAACATGTCAATAGCTCATTATGTCAAGTACGCTATGATTGCCGTTCAACAAAAGTATGCTATGATTTTAAGAAAGTTTCTTTGAATGTAAATTGTCTGTCTTGGCCTCAAATTAACTGGTATATGTTACTTATACATTCTTGCTGGATGAGTTGATTATTTAGATAGATGGTTATCATTTTCCCTGCAGTGTTGGGAGGGTTTCATCTGAAAGTGGGCTTTGTCATGGTGATGTGGTTGTTTTGGATGAAGTGCATTATCTAAGTGACATGTATCGGGGAACAGTTTGGGAAGAGATAGTGCGTACTTTCTTTTCTCTTAGTATTTCTGCTATAGTTTTTCATTTTTGTTTTGCAGAATGCAGTCTATATGCCTAACTATTGTGCAAATTGTTTTCAAGGTTATTTATTGCCCCAAAGATGTACAACTCATATGTTTGTCTGCAACGGTTGCAAATCCGGATGAGTTAGCTGGTTGGATTGGTCAGGTAATATATATATATATATATATATATATATATATATATATATTTTGTGTGGTAAATAATCAGGTAAGGTAAGGTAATATTGTTATCTTAAGTATCCTCTTGTCTGTCGTAAATCGTAGCATCCTATTTCCTACCGGTGAAGTCCTGGAGCAACAAATCAAACAGATCTGTACATAGTGTCAAGGATGAGGCCTCTAACATGCTTTCTAGTTGCCGATAAAAAATAAAAATAAAAGTGCTTTCTTGATCCCGTTTCTTACCTTGTGGTAAAAACTAACATCTGCCTTAAAGATAATTCTCGTTCCTCTTGTTCAACTGTTTTTGGGCTCTTTTATGTTGTGAAAACTTGGAGAATGTATCAATAAATTAATCAATAAAGATATAGGTACCGATTGGGGGGAGGGAAAACGTACCGACCGGCCGCGGGAGGGCCGTTTCCGGCCACCGGACGGCCGATCCGAGCCGTCCAAAAATTCTAAAAAAAAAAACCGAGGGGGCCTACGCGGGAATCAACGGCATCCGAGGTGTGTAGGGTGCTTGATCCGAGCACCCATTTTTCGTGTATATACATGTGTGCCCCCTCGGTTTTTTTTTATAGAATTTTTGGACGGCTCGGATCGGCCGTCCGGTGGCCGGAAACGGCCCTCCGGCGGTCGGTCGGTCGGTACGTTTTCCCTCCCCCCCAATCGGTACATATAGCAGCACTCTAAATTAATTCACATTTCTTAGTTTTTCATGTGAATCATGTGATACTACCTGTTTTACTATTTTGTTCGCATCTCAATGATAGCATTCTAAAAAGTCTTGGCATTCTTGATCTAACATGAGATGATTGAGCAGTGGACCTACATGTTCTTTTGCTTTTATTTCATAGATTCATGGTAAAACTGAGTTGGTGACATCATCCAAGCGTCCAGTTCCATTGATTTGGCTGTTCTCCACAAAGGGATCTTTGTTACCTCTTCTTGATGAGAAAGGAACAAGCATGAATAGGTAAAGTCCATCAATTATTTCAGCTTCGGTCATAGCCCATGCATTAAACAATGCCGTTCTTTCTTTTACTTTACTTTGTTTATCTAATTTTCTGTTTTTTGGAGAGCAATGATGCTTTCCATTTCAGAAAAAAATATTGATCATATTTTACCCATAATGCAATTAGAACATATTTGGATGTCATGATGTTGAAGGATCCCTCTTCTAGAAGGTCTCTCTAGATGAAGAGGCTTTCTGATGCACGCCATTAAATTATGAGAGCAGTATAAGGTCTTGTTCATGTCTCGTTGCAGAGATGGGGGAAGGTGGTTCTGAATTTATTTATTCCGTTATCCTACTTATCTTACTTGTAACTACCAGTGAACATAGAGTCCTTGGATGGTGTGAAATGGGAGATGAATTTTAAATGTCGAGATCCTCTTGGTTATATCTATATGAAGAACTCCGAGTTAAAGGCACATCTCATACGTGGGTCCTATGGTTGACAATCTTGATGAAAATGGACGTGTTTAGTTCGCCATTGTTAGACATCTTTTGCAGTTCCTCTCCTTTCGTCTTTTCCTTACTTCTCACCCTTATACATGTTTGCAAATATTCTGGTATTGACTACTTGCAAATCTTATTTTGGATCAGGAAGCTGTCTCTGAACTATTTACAACATTATTCATCTGGAGTCACTCCAGACAAGGACGAGGGGTCTAGAAGGAGGTCTTCGAGAAAACGTGAAAGCAACATGAGCTACAGCACTCGTACTCATATGTATGGACAATCTTTATCAAAGAATGACATGACCTCCATTCGCCGCTCACAAGTATGGGACCAAGTGTTGTGTCTCACTAATTTACAAGTGTTGGCTGTTTTCCCACATTGAATAAGAATCGTTTTGTGGTATGCAGCATAACCTCCTCAATGAATAACAACTAATTAAGTGACATGCAATTGTTTCTAACTTTTCAGGTTCCTCAAGTTCTAGACACATTGGGCCACCTTCGCTCGAGGGATATGCTACCGGCAGTTTGGTTTATATTTAGTAGGAAAGGGTGTGATGCAGCTGTTCAGTATCTTGAAGATTGCAATCTCCTAGATGAGTGTGAGATGAGTGAGGTTGAATTGGCGTTGAAGAGGTTCCGAATTCAGTATCCTGATGCTGTTAAGGAGTCTTCTGTGAAAGGTCTTCTGCGAGGAGTTGCTGCGCACCATGCTGGGTGTCTTCCGCTTTGGAAGTCATTTATAGAGGAGCTGTTTCAACAAGGACTTGTGAAGGTTGTTTTTGCAACTGAAACACTTGCTGCTGGTATTAACATGCCTGCTAGGACAGCTGTTATTTCATCTCTTAGCAAAAGGAGCGAAAGTGGGCGTATTCAAGTAAGATCAAATGATTTGCTTCAAATGGCTGGGCGTGCTGGACGAAGAGGCATTGATGAAAAGGGTCATGTAGTTCTTGTGCAGACTCCCAATGAGGGGGCTGAAGAATGCTGCAAGCTTCTCTTTTCTGCACTTGAACCTCTGGTGTCACAGTTTACCGCCTCATATGGGATGGTGTTAAATCTTCTTGCTGTATGTGCTTGGACCCTTCACAATTTTTTCTAATTTAAGTTGACAGCTTTCATTTGAGTTCTTTAGCGTAATTGCTTTACAGGGTGGAAAAGTTACTCGGGGATCTAACGATGCAGATGGCATGAAAGTTTCCCAACCAGGACGAACTTTGGAAGAAGCAAGGAAGTTAGTAGAGCAGACCTTTGGGAACTACGTGGGTAGTAATGTTATGCTTGCTGCAAAAGAGGAGCTTAGTAAAATACAGAATGAGATTGAAAGGCTCAGTTTGGAAATCAGTGATGAAGCTATTGATAGAAAGAGTCAGAAACTGTTACCGGAGAGGGCATACAAGGAGATCGCTGACTTTCAGAAAGAACTTAGGGTACATAGGTTTATAGTTTCATTTATCTTCCAGTCTTTGCAATTTTAAACTTTATCCTTAAGTTTGGATGGTTGTTGAAGATATACAGAGTAAATAATAAAGTTATCCCTCGCTCTAACAGTTTAAGCTTTTAGATGAGTTGGTGGTTAACAATCTAATATGGTCTCAGAGTAGGCAATATATCCTGTGTTTGAATCTCACCACCTACCTAATGTTAAAATATTTACCCGTGTTTAGCCCGCTTATGGAAGAGATCCTGGCTACATGTGAGGGGGTGTGTTGAACATATAAATAATGAAGTTATCCCTCTCTAAGAGCTTAAGCTTTTCATTGAGTTGGTAGTTAACAATCTAATATGCTTTGATACCATGTTAAAGCATCCACCTCAAAACCAATTGGCTTTGAGTACAGAGGCCGCCCAAGCTAAAATACTAGTAGTTTGGAGGTTATAATTAACCAATCTGGGACAAGCTCTAGCAATGGTTAATACCTTTTTGATCATTCCTGCATATTGTTTTGCGTATTGAAAATCCACGTAATAAGTTGTAAGAAATGTTTTTGCCTAATTTGTCATGACGTGGTTCAAAGCTGAAAGCATTCAAACTGAAGTTATGCCAATGTATTTTTTTTTGTAATGTCTGAGTTATGGCTGCACATAACCCAGAACTGTTGTGAGAGAGTGCCTTTCGAGGTCTGTGAACACATTATTTTCTGTAGAAGTTTCCTGCATGTTTGGTGTTAACCTGCCATTCAGTTTCTGTTTGCTTATTTCTATAAAACTAAGTTTTTCTACTTCGCTGTGGTGTTTAAACTTCCAACAAAATGTTTATCTAACAGTCTAGAGAATGGTTTCAATTTTGCTTTCCCCCAGGATGAAAAACGTGTACGTAGTGAACTCAGGAGAAGGATGGAAAAAGAGAGAATATCTACTTTGAGGCATCTTCTGGAGGAATTTACAGATGGACAGTTACCTTTCATGACTCTGCAGTACAGTGATGCTGAAGGTGTTCAACATTTAGTGTCAGCTGTTTATTTAGGGAAGGTTGATTCTCCAGATGGTTCAAAACTGAAGGACATGGTGAGTGAGTTATGTACGTAAATAAACGTGCTTCTATTCCGCCCAGCTTTGAAACTTGATGTGGTTCGAGTAATGATTCACGAGTACTTTTCTGTTGTCAACTGAAAAGTGCTCTATTTGTTCATATCCGTTGTGAGATTGCATTTTTGTTGCTCTAGAAGAAGTATAAAACCTGTAAAGTTTCCGCATATGGAGATGTGCAAGACCTACAACATGTCTTCATTTGGCGAATTGGGGAATGAAAGATGTAATCAACCCACGCTTCTGTAGTGAAAATTTCGTTTTATAACCTCTGAACCTGTTTCACACTTGTCTACTCTATCACCAGTTCTTTCAAACAGACCAAAGGAACTGTGATTAGAATTGCTCGTAGCCCCTTTTGGTGGAAGCTATTTTTCAGTAGACTATAATGCAGATGAAGAGGAATTGGAGGCATGTGTCAATTTGTTTCTGTTGTCGCATAAGGCATGCCAATGGTAATTGTGTCGGTGTGCTTTTAATATGCATTTTGGAGGCTGCTTTTGGTCTAGAAATTGAGAGGCTTATTAGTTGTAATGGAATAGTTGACTTACTTGGGAAGTGGAGAGATTTGAAAAGATGTTTCCAGTGGAGTCATGTTCCTTTATGCACACGTTTGCTGTTGGTCTAAAGCTGACGTAGCAGTCGGGGGTAGTGTGGTACGTTATATTTCTACCGTATTTCTAGTTTAAAGAGTTCCTCACATAGAAAATTAGCTATGAGAGCTTGCCAATTATTCTCCTGTTTTGCCTTTTTTTAGTATAAGGTTCGTTTCTTTGTTAAAGCCTACAGAGTTGGGTTGAATAGTTGAGTGTCTACATAGGGGAGAGGAAAGAATGAAGAAATGGAAGTGGGGATGGGGATGGGAAGTCTGTTTCTTTGGTTGCCTTTCCAATATTAGTTGAGTACTAATCAGATCTTCGCTCGTAGTGAATAAAAACTGACACGTATAGCTGACCTAAATTTTTGGGAAGCACAGTTGCTCGTTGTGGTTCAATCAATTGTTGCAGAGACATTACTATCTCTCTTGAAAGTGGATGTCCTCTTATTGCTGACTAATGATTTAGGGCGAGTTGGGAAGTGTGGGTACCTTTCTCTTGATTTCCTCTTTGTTTGTTTTGTACCAGTGCTGTGCCTCAATACCTTTGGCATTATTCAATTCTTTTCTCCTCCACAACATTTTTTGATCTAAGTCGGTATCCTTTACTCTCGTACAGTTGTGTATGGATGTTTCTAAACCTCAATGAAACTTAACCTCTTTTCATGTTTTGGATATAAGTTAGAATTTTCTTCAATCTATTCCCACATTTATTCCTTTTGTTTGGATATCCAATTGATAAGCAATTACATATCTGTCATCTTTGTCACATGCAAATGCATAAAAGAGAACTGGTTTTGCTATTTTGGTTTCACTATGATCTCCGAGCTTGTACTTTTCTAGGCTGCTCGAAGTCTTCAATTCTGGTTTTTTCGGTCAGTTGTGGCTGCGTTTAAGCCCACATAGCGAGTTTGGTTAAACTATCAGAGGGATGATGGCTATTTACCCGTCCCTATATTTGTTCCATCTTCTGGAGCTGACTTGGGAATGAATCCAAAACCTAAGGAATTGGAGGAATCGAAGCAAACTGTGAAATCCCAAAATGGGAGAAAGTCACTTTTTGTCTGAAAGTTTCCGTTGATGCATTTTTCTCTCATAGCATGATGATTGTGAACCAAAGCCCGAACTTACATACCCATACTGAAATCATATTACATTATTAGTTTGTGGAAGTATCTCATGCATCGGTACGTCTTTGGGTTGCTATATATTTGTTAACCAAGTAATCCTTCATCTAAAGCTTTGGTTATGGCTTGTCTTGATTCTTTGTTGATTAGGGCGTATTGAACTTCTACTCTTGCTAGAGTTGTCTTTCACCTCTTTTCCAAGTGGAGAGCAGAATTGAAATGTGTTTTTTCTTTCTCCTTCGTTACAGGTTTATGCAAATGATTATTTTGCATTAAACGTAGTAGGCCCAGAATTCTACTGTGCTGACACTGAAAAGCGACAGAAAATCGAGTTATCTTATCATGTGGGCCTCGGTTCAGATAATTCTTGGTATCTTTTCACAGAGAAGTGGGTCAAAATGGTGTATAAAACAGGCTTCCCTAATGTTGCCTTGGCTCATGGTGATCCTTTGCCTCGAGAGACTATGAGGATGCTACTTGATAAAGAGGAAATGCAGTGGCAGAAACTAGTGAATTCTGAACTTGGTGATTTATGGTGCATGGATGGATCTCTAGACACGTGGTCTTGGAGCTTAAACGTGCCCGTGGTGAATAGTCTTTCCGAAGATGATGAGGTAATAAGCATAGTTGTGATGGCTTAATGCGTTACTTTTACCTTTTATGTTGCAGAAGTATGCTAGAATATTTATCTTCATTCAAGTCGTTGCGGCATATAGATGTTGTAGACACCCTAATTCGGCTTTGTAAATGTTTAAGCCATTTACAAGCCCCACCTTGGGTGAATCCGATGATGAAGGGATTTCTCATGTGTTTTGATTTGAAGAACGGAAGGTTTGTAGGGCTTTTGAAAGGTTGGAGTATCCCTTACGAGCGCTTAGGAAGCCCGTGTGCACCGTTAGAAAGTCTGTCCCCTTGGGAAGTGTCGGCCGTGACTCCGGAAGTTCCGGCTGCTAGATGTTTGTGCCGATCTCCAGATAATCGTCCCCCTTCAACCATTTGAAGTCTTCGCTGCTCAACTGATCTTCGTGCTTTAATCCATAAAAGCCACAAAATCAAGCATGTTTCTTGATACTGAGCACTGAGGGATCAAGGTGTAGTCCCATGAACTAGCCTCTTTTGCTTGTGTAAAGGTGGAACAATGGCCACTCCACGTTGCAGCAGGTGCTTGATGTTGGCCACTAGACCTTAAGTGCTGGCCACCAGATTAGAAGTGCAGGCTGCCAGATCTTATGTCGGCCACCAGTTGGTTATGCACCAGAACCTTCTGCTTTATCTATTTTGTGTTTATTCACTTCGTATTCCCATTCCTGGATCCCCCTTTTACTTTCCTGTCGTCACCTTTAATGGCTTAATTACTAGCGAAATTAATGAACCGACTGAAACATTTTATGTCAAACAACTAGAGGCCAACCGTTTAGTTGGGCGAATAGGGGTGCCTAAGACTTTCCCCTTGTCGTACCCTTGGCTCCTGAAACAAAACTCTGGTTTCTTGGTTCCTAAAAGTAAGTGGCAACTCGAAACAGATAAAGTGTGCCGCAATGGGCACTTCTGATCTAGACATGCCGTAATGGGTTGCAAAAATTCTGCCGCAACGGTGGGACAGATGCCAATGTAAATAGTGTATGAATATCCTTCTGAAAGCTCATTTGGCTTGGATCTTACGTTAAGTTGCAACCGCCCTGTTAAAAGCTTTCCAAAAAAAGTGTACATCGTACATTTGTGGCAGTGGAAGATGGTTTCTAGTATCTAACTTTTCCTCTTATAACTTATATTTTGATTAACGATGTTACTATGCTCAACTACGTGCATAATTTGTAGTTCATTATAAGGCTAGTATTAGGAATTGACAAATAATTAGAACATTTTTATGATTCAGTCATACAACAGCACACACTAACACAGAAACACATAAAAAGTGGTTGGTCCCATGTGTTTAAATTTGGAAAGCTCAACATGGCACCTCATTTCATGGTGGAGCCTGACCTCAAGTCGTTAACACCGAGTAGTACTTCTAATCAATATGTCAGCATCCATTTAAAGTTACTCTTTCCGTCTACCCTCTTCTTCTGTCTGCGATCTTCAGCAAATTTGTGATTCCGGTTCTGAGTTCTAATCGTTTGGGTCTTTAAGTTATTTTCCAGAGTTTTTGTTTTCCGCAGGGCATATGGTTGTTGTTTCTAAAATTTAAAAGCTTTTACCAAAAATGAATTAGTGATTTTTTAATGTTAGGTGCAACAATTTTCGCAAGAGTACCATAGTGTACTAGAATGTTATAAGGACCAAAGGAATAAAGTTGCGCGCTTGAAGAAAAAGATCTCCCGCACAGAAGGTTTTAAAGAATATAAGAAGATTGTAGATACGGCGAAGTATAGTCGGGAAAAAATTCGACGCCTGGAGGCTAGATCGAAGCGCTTGATTAGTCGGATAGAGCAAATTGAGCCATCTGGCTGGAAGGAGTTTGTGAAGGTAATGGAGCAAAATTTTGAATTTATAATGTTTGCTGACATTTCAAAAACTTTATTTCTGATAGTAATTTTTGGTATAGGTGCATGTGACAGTTTAGCCCTCAATGTGCATTTGAACAATGTTATATTTACATTTGATATGTTATTACTGCAAAGTACTGCGTATATCATGTACTTCTCCATACTTTTTAATCCGTAAATCATCAATTTCTGTCAATGCGGGGTAAAAGGAGTATGGTGGTTCTATGTTATGGCTTAAGGAACGAACCAAGTATGTTATCTGGGTCTTAAGAAGTACAGACTTTATCCCTTTAGCATGCCAGTATTTGTTATCTAGCAGTCTCTTGAACAGCATGCCAATCATTCTATTGTCAAATAATTCCAATAACATCCATTTGCGTGGTATGATCAAGATGGAGAACTGTTACTTTGCATAAACAGGCTTAGGAGGTGAAGGACTAGTTGATGTAACAGAAGAACCTGATAAAATTACTCGATTAAGCTGGGCACCTGGAGTTGTATAAATTTTGGTTAAAAAGATTATGAAAATGTTTGCCAGGTTAGCAATGTCATACATGAAGCCAGGGCAATGGATATCAATACACGAATGCTATTTCCACTTGGTGAAACTGCATCTGCAATTCGAGGAGAAAATGAACTCTGGCTTGCTATGGTTCTTCGAAATAAAATCTTGCTAGATCTAAAGCCTGCACAGCTTGCTGCTGTTTGTGGAAGTCTAGTTTCTGAAGGGATTAAAGTTCGTCCTTCTAAAAATAACAGGTACCATCTTTGTTTCTAGATGTCGGGAACTTAATATTTTTGTTGCTTTTTCTGTGGGTATGCTGAGACTGCTCAGCTCCAAAGTATATTTGTTAGAACTTTCTGTGCAAAGTATACAATTTACTGGAAAGCTGGGGTATTTAGAAGTCTTACTGAAGTTGAATGAGTACACAGTCTTTGAATGGGTCCTTCTGTCTTTTTTATTGCATTTTCTGACTTAAAGAGTACCAAAAGTTGGAAATATGAGAGGGAATCAGACTGCCGAAATCAAATAAGCCCTCTTACTAACGGTTGGTTTCCTAACTTGGGATGTTTGGAATTGATTTGAGCTGGGGGTTTGGTGTTGCCAATCATTTGACCATATATGACCTAGAGTTTCTTGGGTGTCAGGCCACATGTTAAATCTCTTTTGTTTATACCAGCATCTATGGAAATGAAAATATGTGTAGTTTACTTAATTCATGGCCTTGTTTTGTGTGAGATTTACTATCATGCTGAACTGCCGAATTTTTTGCAAATTCCATCTGGGGAAGCTAACTCATTAAGGCCAGTTTACAGTTGTATGAGCCATCCAACCATCTTAAGGTAATGTATACCAACCAAAACCAAACTAAACCATGTGTTCCCATGATCCCATCTATTTGGGTCGCAATCTAGAGGTGTCCAACCCTCTTTATTTTAAGTTTTCTTCCTCTGTATATAAGATTATGAATGGATTGTAGGTGCTAAAATGTTCAGAATATAATTTAGCTGTTAGCAAAATGTAGAGTTGGATGAGTGGTGTTACGAGGAAATGACCTACTAGGAAAACTTGTAAGTGGCACCAATTGACAATGAAATTAGATAAAGTCGCTGGATATGAAATGTCCATGTGCATCATGGACCAATTAATGCGTCTGGAAGTCAGGGATTGAAAAGAAATAGAGGCGATAAGGTTGACATGAAGATATTAAACTTACCTGAGGATATGATCACAAAAGGAACCAACGGGAGGAAATGGGTTCTTGTATCCTGCTTGTAATTGATAGTATTATTATTGGTGCTGTGGTATCATCTCCATAACTATGAGCAAAATATCTATAGACAAAGCAGGAGAGCACCATCAACAAATGCATTCATGTTTCACTAATTGCTTGACATCCCTTTGACCCAATTTAGATATTTGATTACACAGCCTGTGATTCTAATTCATTATCTGCAGCTATATGTATGAGCCTTCCAGTACTGTGATACAAGTCATCAATTTTTTGGACGAACAACGAAGCTTTCTTCTACATCTTCAGGAAAAGCACAATGCAACTGTAAGTCAATATTTTTGGCAACATTTGGGTAAAGCATGTACAATCACAATGAGCATGTTTGTTGTTTACAGAAATCATGCTGTTTGGATAGCCAATTTTCTGGCATAGTAGAAGCCTGGGCTTCTGGATTAACTTGGAGGGAAATTATGATGGATTGTGCTATGGATGAAGGAGACCTATCTCGCCTCTTACGACGAACTATGGATTTATTAGCTCAGGTATGGAAAATATAGTAACACATGTATACGTATTCCACTTCTGAGGTATTTCCTTGCAATGGACAATGATACATTTGCATAATGTTAGCATTCCCAAATTGCAGATTCCTAAGTTGCCTGATATCGACCCATTGCTAAAAAGTAACGCAGTGACCACTTCCAACATCATGGACCGGCCACCAATAAGTGAACTGGCTGGATGAAAATTTATGGCATTCAAGGCATACATCTGTGATATAACCTCGTTTTCTGAGAGTCAGGTAAATATAGGTGCTTCACTTGAACTCCAGTAATCCATATCATTTCTTGAACTTCGCAGTTTTCGTAGACAAAAACATTGCAATAATAAAAACATAGTACATTCTTCGTGGAATATACATTGAGATGGCGTAATTGGAGAAGTGCCTTCGTGGCGATGCATGATCAAGTACGTATCAAAAATGAAGGGAAATATCTAAAAGAACAATGTACATGTAAGTGCATTTAAGAGGAGAGCTGTAATACTTGCCAGCAAAAATGATTAGGTAAAAGTTCTGCAAAACAAACAAATTGTTTAGACCTGCTGTATGATCGAAGAACTGTATTGACTATTCCTTGTCTGATTTTTTGTTTTAAGCAATATTTAACGAATTCACCTTTTTTTTTGGCTAGCGAGATTTTCTCTCTACCAAAGGCATTCTTTATTATTACTAATGTGGTGGCATTGGGGAGAACAACGGACTCAAGTTGGGGAAATGAAACCTGACATTTACTGCTTCGAAGAAGTCCTGAATTGGTAGCATGCACCTCTGTGCTGCTCGAAGGGTTGCATTAAGGTAAGATCTTATGTTGAATCAGAACTAAGTTCTCATGCGAGGATCCATCATGTGGTACCTTATATGATGCAAAATAGGATCCACTATTTTCCTAATTGATGATTGCAGCCTTTCATTTTGTAGGTCTTCAATGTCGTCCATGCAAAAATTCAAGTTGATAAAATCTTAGTCGAAGTATGTTTGACAGAAAAGAAATTGACGGTCTCTAATTGTATATTCTCTTGTTGCATGAAGGATGAGCACGTTGAGACTTCTGAAATGTACTGCTCGGATTGTCGAATGATACTAGAGAGAGAGAGAGAGAGAGAGAGAGAGAGAGAGAGAGAGAGAGAGAGTACAACTTTTGTTTTTTAAAGGCAGATTGACAGAGCTAAGCCCTTTTTAATGGCATTGAGCACTGCTTGATCTTATGTACCTGTTTCTGACAATCAAAAGTTATTAAAGTAGTTTATTTTTCATCACAGATTCGACTGGCTCGCTAACATTTGTGACTCTGGTGTCAGACATTCAAAGTTTTGAGCAAGGCGCGGCTACAGAAGAGTAGTTTGTGGAGGAACGGGATCCAAGTGAATTCAAAGTTAATTGGCATCCATCTTCAGATCATACTTGTCTGGCCCTTAGGGAAGGCAGGTGAGTATGTTGTTAAACATGTAAAATTGCTCATAAAGTTGAGCCGTGTATTTATTCGTTGCTCTAGATGATGTAGGCATATTTATTCTCTCATTATGATATAGCTCGAGCAAGCAATCTGTCCCGAACAGTTACTGGGGAGAGTCTTTCCATTTATATTTTGGCTAGTCTTGTGAAGAGAATCTCTCTTTTTTCTTCTCTGTATCAAAGTCATGGCGGTGCCTGTGGTCCGGGGATTCTGGACCAGTTTCTTGTTCTCCGTGATGAATTAGTAGAAACTGTTTCACATCTTTAATGGACACTATGGCAATACAGAAAGCACTCTTACTTTTCACTTTCTTTTCGCGCCGCATTCTAAAAGTTCTAATTATGCCAATGGTCGGAAACTTGGTCCTTCCTATCATTTCACTCTCGCCACAGCTAGTTCAAAATCTGTGCTCAACAAGGCCGGTCTTTAACATTTTGGGGGTCCGAGGCAAACTCCCAACACGGGGCTTTCTAGACATCTGCAAGTCTTGGGTGATACTTTTTTCCTCCCAGGAGGTTGAACATGCCAGCGCACAACACTACATATGCATTGTGAAAGGATTGAATCAGATTAGAGGAGATCCATTTTATCGATCATTTGGTTGAGTGTCCTTGGTCGCCCAAGAGAAGCCATTCAAAAAGTCAGTTTTCTTCATCCAATAGCTGCGATACTTACCAGTTGATCAGTATGGGAAATGAGAACATACAATACAAAACTCGGTATATGTATGTGAATCGTTAATCACACAATTGGGAAAAAAATTAAAGAAGATAAATTACATGTTCTGTAGTCTGATTCTTTTTTTCCCAAACATTGTTTGTAGTTTGTCCACTTGAAAAGTGGAACTATAACAGTGGGGCTAATGCGCCCAACAAGGGGAAATTTCAACTGCTCTGAGAACCCCTGGAAACGATGGTAGAAGTTAGGGTGCAAAATAAAGGTCTGCCTCAGCCCAAGCCGACTCATTGTTAATCGGGAATCCCAGCCCAAGCCCACCTCCTGCCACATTCAGGGTGCTCGAGCTGTGTCGACTCACTTTACAAGAACCCAGGCGACCATGAGTGTTCATGTGACGATCTGGGATTGGGCCTGGCCTCTAGGCCCAAATCCGGTTCAAAACGTCCAGTTTCAGGCAGCGCGATCAGTTTGCCACCAAGCCGGACTTGGCTCGGGTTGGGCATCAAAACTATGGCCCACGCCCAAACATGGGTGCCGGGCTGTGGGCCTGCAAGTCATTATCTGCAGGATTTTGTCAGACACGAGCTTGCATGTCCTCTTGGAGAGAGATCCCAGCAACGGATCAAAACAAGCAAATTTCTATAGGGCGGTAATATACCTAAGTTCGGGTTATCTTATATAGGGTTGATCTCTAGTAGCCCCTGTTTTTCGGCTGTCTTCGGCTTGCTTTCTTCAGATGCCTTGTTCTTGTACGTAGCTCAATTCTTTCGTATAGGACCGTCAAGGATATTCCCTTGGTCCATGTTCTTTGGTTTGTGTTTGTCAATGAAATCAGCTTACCAAAAAAAAAATCCCTGGGGTAGACACAAGCTAATTGGTTCAAATGCCAGCTTAACCACACGAGGCCAAGGCCTTTAACACATAAACAGAAGCATCGAGTACCTTTTCACAGTTCACATATGTGCATATATTCAAAGAATCAAAGTTGAAAAGAAATAGAAATGGATTCTTCAGTCATTTAAATTGAAAATGTTCTTACACTTGCACTGAAGCCGCGTCGACCAGCCATATATTAAGGCCAACTCAAAGTCAAATAAAAGAGCTCCTCTACTTGGACCAGGGAGACTAAAGAAATGGTCAATGAACGACCATCTCACATTGCAAATAACCACTATTTACAGAATTAGGGCTCAAAATGCCACACTGCTTGCTGCATATACTACACTTTGTCATTTCCTTATTAGATTGGTCAAATAAATGGTAACTAAATGATATATAATACCTCCAAAGCTCCTGTGTCCGCGGCAACTGCTCCACTTCCATCGCTTTAGAAGCATCTGATTGGCTACTGAAAATGACAAAAATCACGACATCAATAATAGTAGTTTCCATTAATCGAAACAAAATGACCTTGGAAATAAACTAACATTCCAATCTTTTTTGGAAGACTTATTAAGCTCAAAAATAACATTGTAAGAACGTGAGCGAGCGGACAAGCTTTTTGATGGAATGAGGAAATAAAAAGACAAACAAGTTGGCTTCAAACTCCAGGGATATACCATGTCTAAGAAAAGCATATTATGAACCAGAAAGGAATATGTGAAACCGTTCCACTCGGCTTAGACAACCATTTGAAGGCTTTGAGTGGCCATTGGACGAAGTTTTGTGATGCAAAAGTCTCCTCTTTTTTCTTGACCGGAACAAGACATCTTCAGTGTCTAAAACATAGGAGACCTACCAATACCAATACACCCATATATAGCTTAAAAAAGTCATGATTCGCACTCATAATTAGATTAACATCAAAATATGGTTTATAACTCAAGAAAACACACCTTGGATGAACTGCAAGATATCTTGCACTCTAGACCATTCACAACTTGGAGTCCCTCCATGGCTTGGCATGTACCAGAAAAATCATCTCCACAATCAAGTTTGCGTTTATTTCTACAAGTATGAGCACATATTCACCAACCAATAGTTAAATATATTACAAAAGATTTAATACCTTTCTCCATAGTGAGAGTAGTATGAGATTTTATGTTCTCTATTGGGAGTCTAGCTCAGCTTCACAAACATTATTGTGGTCATAGACTCATACGCGACGAAAGACTGGAGAAAAGTATAAAAAAAAAAACACACACACACACACACACATGTTCCTAACTTTTGGTCAAACCGGATAAAATGGAACTTTGGAAGTGAAGAATCGAAGGCAAATAAATAATAAAAAGTAATATAATAAATGAAACAATGGAACCATCATAATACTTTTCAACACATTTTCTACATACCTTCTCAAGAAAATCCCCGACTTCTCCTTTTTGTCAGAAACAAATGACAAGATGTCATCATGCAGATAACCGGCAAAATTTGGGTCCATAGAAACAGCTGCTACTTCAGGCTTATCATGGCCACAATCCATAAGCTGTATGGACAAACGAGTGGGTGCAATTGTCTGTAGCAAATTCAAATCCACTTGTATATCAGGTCTTAATCAAAACCATAATTCTCAAAGTTTGATATATATATCACCACATAAAAATTCCAGCCAGATTGCAAGAGGAATGCACATTTGTCAAAGACTTACATATCCGATCCGATATATGTTCTCCTCCTGAAGAAGAATCCGGGCATTTTCTTGATAAATTCCATCAACAAATGTTCCAGCTTTTCTTGATTTTTCATATGCATATAGTTGAAGAAGTTTGTTGTCCATCTCATCAGTTGCAATAGTTTGAAGCTATTGAAGAACAACGGAAATGATTTCTTCCGTCAGAATGGGAAAACCAATACGCAAGAAAAGCAAACAGGATTCCTATTACATTACCTGTTTGACAAGTTTATATATCAGCTTGTCCAGGGTGAAGAGAAGATATGACTGCGTTCCAATAACAGCTCGGCAATCATCCTCAAATTTTGTATTATCGGAGGAGCCATCAAGTAAATTGTAAAGTGCACTCAAGAATCTAAAACAAAAAAAGTCGCAAATTAATGCGTATTAATCATTTCAATGTTGCTGAAAGCAAAATTGCAAAGCCAACCCACCTCGCATACAGATCAGATGGACTTGTATCGTTTGAACCCCTCCACTTCTTTTCGGCAGAAGAAGAATTAATCTTTGCTGATTGTAATCTCTCATACAGTGTCTGAAAAGTCCAGTGGAAGAAGGAAAAACAAAAAGAATGAGAACAATCACACAAAACACCCTGAAAGATCAACAACTTGAATTAGCTTCTCCGCAATTTGTATTTCCAACTGCAGGGTGCAGTTTTGGGTTGACGGCCCATCAAGGGTCCCACATCAATGATCCAAACTGTTTACTTTGAAGTGATCTTTGAGAAGATCATCCTATGAAAACCAGACTGTGCAGCCAATCTCATTTTTTCAAGACAACTGTGTTTCAATTGCGTGGCTACCAATATCTGATCAATTTGACTTTTTGGCCAGTCGTTTTGGTAAAGTTTTCAAATTGAACAGCTTAGATGATTGATGTGGTACTCATTGTGGTCCCAATTAGAAAAAACCGCACTCTGTATTTGGGTTTACGCCAAATAATATCTCAAAACAAACAGGGCTTACTTGATGAAGTCTGAAAAAAACATAAAAGGAATCATTTCCGTAAAACACATGGGAATCCTTCTCCTTGTCATGTAATGCCACAGGAACATGCTTTGTAAGAGGCCTCACTGTGTGTAGAAAACGCTCTGAGAATGGCAACGATGTTCCATCACCCTCAACCTCATGGGCATCCACCATCCCTTCGGCCTCGCCTTCACTTTCTGCCTTGTTATCGTTTTCACCTTCTTCATGGTCATCATGGGAGCACTCACCGTTAGCAGACTCGCCACTTCCTAGAACATCACCATTCTCAGAGGCATTCTCACTGTCCTCTGATGACATCTGATCACTTTCCTCACCTTCATCATTTTGTGCTACTCCTGCCTCACCACAACATTTTTCTTTTTCTCCATTTGCAATTTGAAAGTGGCTGCTTGCACCAGTGGCACTATCCTTTGGATTATGTGCTGCTTCAGCATCACCATCTCCATATGCTGCAAAATTACCATCGAAATCTCCGTTCGGAGATAATTCACCCTCCTCTCTTTCAGTTTTGATGCCCTCTGCAATTGACCCATGTGAAGATGACACTGGTATTGTACAATCACCTACCTGTAGCATCAAAGAGGATAAAGCAATAAATCAACATAGAAGACCGAAACCATTGGCAACCTAGTTAAAAAAAAATCCACTTGCAAGCTATCCAACTCGTTACCCTAGCCAAGAGAAGATCCTACCATCAGGACACAAGGCTCCAAAAGGTGCACTTTGTGGGTTAATACCATCTAACAACCTTAAGTCATAAAGTTGGGATTTCTGCCAAGGAATATGTAACTTTTCTGGATCTAGACCTCCTATTCTGTTGAAGGTAAAGGCAAGATCAAGTGGCAATGATCGATTACAGAATATAGTATGAATAGTAGCTTAAGAACGCGGAGGGGAGGCATAGGGGTTTCAAATTATATTCGGGCTTCAGGTCAGAGGGTCAGTCACAAATGGCTGCGTTCTTCTATTTATCCAGTCACAGGTCCCATTACCTCGCTATTGCTTAGTCAATGGTCTATCAATAAGAAACATTCAGTCTGAGAGAGAGAGAGAGAGAGAGAGAGAGAGAGAGAGAGAGAGTGTGTGTGTGTGTGTGTGTGTGTGATTTGCAGCTGTTTATCATGCTCAAAAAATGATGCCAAGAATCTATCATGAGAAAGCTTAGATACTTTCAACAATGTCCCATATCTCAGTGGTAAAATTGCAATCAGCATACGCCATATGGAGAATATCTAAAAGTGTTGTACACCTCCCCTCATAAAGCCCTAATATGCCCTAACTCTAGGAAATTAAGACTTTGGTGTACCCAACTGCAGCTTGATAACAAAAGTGTCTATCTATCTAAGTTCTTAAACTTAACCTGTTCAGCGTTTCTGCAACTAAGCGCATCTTAAGGGGCACAAATTTTGGAAAATCACTACTTCAATACAAGAAATTCAGTAGTCAGTACTATACGTGCTTTTGAGACTTGAAGAAAAATAGGAAAATTAAAAGAGAATAATTATTTTCCTTGCTTTCTTTGTTTGTTTCCACACATTTGAGGGATGTTAAAAAATAAAAAATAAAAACTAGAAGGGAATTAAATTGAAAGTCACTTTCCTCCTATTTTCTTTCCATATTCTTTCCCATGTCCCTTTATTTCTCTAGTTGCTTCCTCTTTATAATTTTCTTTCCCAGTTCTCCATGAAATCACAAATGAAACTTATTTTTCTTCTTAATTTATTTCCCTTCTCTTTTCCAAATCCAACAAAAGAAAATATTTATTCCCTCAGCCCCATATTGTTTGCCAACTATTCTCTTTGGGGTGTCCCAAACTGTTTGCTTTCTTTAAAAAGTAAAGAAAAAATGGGTATTTATTTCCATAAATTAACATCATAAATGACTAAAAGTAGTTTTAGAAGTAGAGAATAAGAAGCAATGATGGAAATCTAATCAAATTTTCGTAAGGAGAGATGCATTAATTGCATGTGCCCTTAATGTACAGAGCAAACAATATGGAATGGAGAGAGTAATATCTTTAAGAACAAATCAGAGAGTATTAGTAGTTAGAACCAACAGCACTCGGCAATTAAATTCTCCTACTCGATAACTTAAGAATGCCATTCCCGTGAATTATCTTAACAAAATAAGTCACCGTACCTCTGATGAAGGTAAAATTCCATCACTAGGCATCATTTCAGGCCCACCCTCAACAAAAGCACTGCCGCATCCGGTAGGAGTATCACAAAGGCCTTGAATTAAAAAAAAGTTCAGATCCCGCCCATCAATTTAAGAGAAATGCAACCAAAAGAATGACTGGAAGAGTCCAGAGAGCAAAGGGATGGAATATACCATTTACTCTAACAGGATTAGAAACAAAAAGCAAACCTGATGTGTTTTCTGTAGTTGCTCTTCCACAAGATTCATCCACTCCAGCGGCTGGGGATGTGTTTGAATTAGCTAACTGATTATTTGAACTAACTTGTCTTATGAGCCCTAACCTTTCGTCATCAACAACACTATTACTCTGAACATTTCCAAGTAGAGGGGTGTTACATAAAGTATCACTTCTACTAGAATGATCTAAATCACGAGGTTCATCTGCTTTAACCCCATTATCACCATTTGCCAACCAAACGCGGCACGAACTCAATTGTTCAGGGGGAATACTTCCACCTACATTTTTTGAAGGATTTGATTCTTCTGTAGTAATAAAAGTAGAACCACAAATTGGACTTCCATCACTTTCTCCAATGGTTAAAGCACCAGTTTGCACAGTATGATTTGCAGCCTTTATGACATCTTCTGTGTCCTCTGCCCCCTGAGGCCTAGATGGAACCCCAAGCATAGGTTCCACGAAGGTTGTCCAAATCTTCATAACATTGTCCAGCTGTTCACTGGTACAAACTTCACCACAGGAATATTGGATAAGCTGGTACAAGTCTTCATGGATGTCCGAATCAGGATATTCAAATTCCATATGTGGAATAATAGGTTGTCGATTTCCAACAGCAATAGCAAGCAGCACATCATCTTCCGTGCTTTTCTTTTCACCAATTTCTTTGATCTCAGACAATAAGGCTGTAATGATTTGAAAGCAAGATCATTTCTAGCTGAACGAAAAAACTGGCGGAGTGTCATATGGTAATTCAATGAATTATTGAATTTTGATGTTGCACATAATGTTACAAACAAGTCAAATTTCTATACAGTATTTACAAATACCAATTTGTCTCCTTAAAGCAAGCCTGATGGTCTAAATTTCAGTCTAGATGGTTGGTTGTATGTTCAGACTCCAAAGTTGTGTTAGACACATTGGACTGTTCACTGTTCACATTCCATTGATGTCCAAACACTTCGACAATAAACAGAACTACAGATGTCCTCATGAAGAGCACATGCCAAGCCAATTGAACTAAAAAAAAGTTTACGTTTACAAAATAAAAAGAAGCTTCCTTAAACGAAGGAGGGAAACAAGTTTTCTTAGTATGTTGACAACTTTATGACAAAAAAGAACCATGATATTTGCATCATGAATGTGGAAGTGGGTATCAACATAAGGAACCATTTCAGAGACAAGCAAAATTCTTTTCCATCAAATAAGGCATCAAACTGCAAAAGGTCAGATAAATGATGTCCTAGTTTCAAGCCTTTATAATTTGCCAGTAGCATAACTTCAACCATAAGGAAAATGATTTGAATGGAGTCCCTATATTCCTGAAAGTCATTTCAAATTAAATCAAAAGCATTATCTGAACCTTAGTATAGAAACTATTTTACACTTCTTTGTAGACACACACAACCTCAACGTGGCTTCAGAGAGTTGACTGTATTACAAACCTACATCTAGAAATAGAAATCCTAAAAATAAACCAGGAGAAATTAATTTGAATAATGCATCATCATTAAACACGGTAGGGAAAAAAGACTTTTGTGCTCAGTTGCCTAGGGTTCTGGGCATGTGCTTCACCTATATATGCTAAGTGCAATCTTACAAATCCAACCCTTATTCAAATAGCTAGGGTTGCATGCAACTATATAGCGCTACCAATAGCCCAGATCTTACTCAGAATCTTAGAAGACAAATCTAGATCAGATCTGATCAGATATGTTACTGATCACAAATCTGCACAAATCCAGATCCAGTTGACAACAGATCCCCTATCTGTTGATCAACATCGATCTGGAATTAGCAATCTCAAAGACAACAATAAATTACAGTAATTTTTTTGTCATAAAAAAGATATCTCATAATGCCTCCAGTTACAAACCTCCACTGCTTATTTCTGAGGGAAAAATTAAATAGTTGACAACAAAGAGAGATTCTTCTACAGCTCCCGGATCCATATAACCTGATAATTTCTGCTCACAGTTTTACAACATAACTTACATATAAAGAACTCCAAGCATAGAACAATTAGCTAAGAAGAGAAAGATGTGAAATGTAAATGGGAGAGAGATGTGCTAAGGAGCCAGGAAGTATGAGGGACGTAGATCTTGAATCGATCATGCATTCATGCCCAACTCTGCGAACAGATCCAAAGGAGGAGGAGGAGGAGGAGGAGGAGGAGAGAAGCAGCTGAATGAGAAAACCCTATCTTCACTCAGATATATAAAGCAGCCCCCACAGGATCATAAGAAATCCAACGGTGGATATGCGAAGTAAGAAAATAGGATTTTTCTTAAATAATGATGAAAAAACTTCTTATTCCGGATCACCAGTGCCCCTAGAACGGATCACATCTAATTCAACGTAAACATTTTAACCAATGGAGCAACTGCATTTGGATCAAACTCAGACAAATGGAGTATACTCCTTTTGCTAATGCGTAATTAGACTTTAGTCTTCCTTTTTTCTTCTCTTACAAAATGCTTCCCACACAAAAATTTTCCACAAGCAAATATTCCACTTATAGGTTAAATAAGGATCATCCATAGAAAATGTATTGTGAAAATTAAGGACAACCAAGTGATGGTTTAGGACACAAAATGTTTTGAATTAACACCGGACACTCCACAAATTTAAGATATTGGGGAAATGAAACCTAGTAATTGTGGCTGTGTAAGTACTCCTTATACACCTTTACATATACTTAAGATTACTGATACTCCCGATACTTAACAAAAATGTAATTCCTGTCTCATTGTCTGTGCGGATAATTAATACCATGCAAGAATGTTCTCAAAAGATCTGAAAATCATTATCTAAGCACAACTTAGCCACCAGAAGACAAGCTTGATTCCTCAAAAGACTATTATCAATAGCTAAAGATTATTTGGTTAGAGGATCCTAATATTAAGATATTCAAATTTACATTAATTCCCATCCACATCGAACTGTTCAGTTCTAAGTTACCTTTTGTGCTCAAGCTCTTTGCGTCCTGCTGCTTAAAGTAAAAGCTACGATGATCAAGCGACTTGTGATAGTTCTTGGCGTATATTTCAGCCCAAACTTTATTAAAATCAGTATGACACCTAGCCCACTCCTCTTGTTTCTGCTTCAAGCGAGTCAATATAACTGGCAGTGCAAGAGGTGCATTTTTCCTCAATACATCCACTGCATCAAGGCCGTGGTCACCATACAACCGTTCAATGCACCTTATGTTCAGAGCTGTAATAAATGAGACAATAGATTCAACATGACTTCGCAAAAAAAAAAAAAAACACATATATGGCAAACTCATTACTTATTTATTAACTTGCATCACCTGTTAAATGGTCCTCAATACGAATAGGACTATCCATTCTAACTGTGTTATCACTAATCTTGCTCAATAGCTCCTCTACGTGCTGAGTTGTCACATTAACAGACTCCAATAACATGTCCAGTTCAAACCTGACATCAAAAATAACAATAGCATAAGCAGTTAATGAACTCCATACAATTTCAAAGAGAACACTTTCAAGCAATTTGATTGCGCATCCAAAAATGCTATGTTGACCATCTACAACAACCATTTACGTTTATTACCATCTCATGTGGCACAACCCACAAGGGCCGGATATTATTGTCTATGTTGTATGCATTGTAGCAATGGTTTTAAAGCATTCCACACCACATGTAAGAGCAAATGGTCGTGCATAGCGTTTGTAATGGCACAAAAAAGAGGGAGAGTACAAAGGGTGTACAAAACTATAGAAGCATGGACCCTATGATGCACAGACACGGATACGGACATGGACACTAACACCGACATGGAAATTCTAAAAAAATGGGGACACGGACACGGCAAGAGACACGCCACGTGTATATTTATTTATTTATTAATATTTTTTTCCAAATTTAAATGGCAAAATGTGGACAAAACGAAAAATTCATAGTTCCAATACCGTTCAAACAAAATAAGACATCCACAAGTTCAATACAACCCTATTGAAAAATTATAGTTTGACCCCCAAATTTTTTTTAAAAGTACAGTTCGACCCCAATTTTTTTAAAAAAATACACTTTGACCCCTACCGTGTCCCCATCGGTGTCCCCTCGTGTCCCCAGCTGTTCCCCCTCAAAAATTTAAATTAAATTACGGGACACGTCACAACGTGTCCCGGCGTGTCCCCGTGTCCGACACTGCAATATATCGACCTCTAGAGGTGTCGGTGCTTCATAGCATGGAACTAAACTAGGATCAAACGAGGATCTATTCGAGTAGCAAAACTTGAGAGAAATGCAGCACATCGCACAATTGGGTAGGCAGCTAAACTACAAATCTAAAGCTGAAGCCTAATAGGAAAGAAAGAGAAATGAAAACCAAGGGAAAAAAAATTAAGTTCTACTTCATCTCAAATAAAGTATGATATGTTTAATACAGTAGATTTTATTGGACGGCTCCAGGTTGTTCCAAACCTGTCATCTTCACATCGAAATAAACTTTCTTCGTACTGGTTTTTGCGCATGTGCTTAAAAGAGTAATCCTCACTTCCGGAAGTGACAGACACCCAATGATCGTTCAATACTTCAGCCCCAATCTCAGTCCTCTGGCTTGCAGTAGGGATTGGATACTGCACAGAGCAAATCAAGACACATAATGCAGAAGTTAGTAAGACGTAAGAACAATACCTCGAAAGTAAGAAACTTTGAGGAAGCTTACATTCTTTGGCAGAAGTCGATAACTAGGAGTGCATTGCTCACAGTTTGAGAGGTCAAGTTCTTGAATGGGTTTCGCCAAATACTTATCCTTGCTTGATAACAGAGATACCCTGTGGCTTACTACATCTTTACTACCAAAGGCTACAGCTTTGTCAGGTCGATCCCTTTCTCTTTTCTCAAAACAATCTCCATCTTTATCCTTATCATCCCTCTCACGATCCCGGTCTCTTTCCCTATCCTCTCCCTTCAGTGTCCTGGGTAAATTTCCTTCATTCCACAATGATCCTGCAATAAATTAAAAGCCGTGGTTGTCAGACATTACTGTGCACAAAACATCACATATACCAATGCCTCCCTCAAGACTCAAAAGTCACATAAAAAATTACATAAGACCACATATGATACTGAGCAAATAGAACCATATAAAATAGCAATATCATACAATAAAAAAAGAACATTCAACCTACTTTTACTCATCACACCGGCAACAGCAAGAAAACCATCTGCAGGAAAGATCTTAATTAGATAAACTCACAGGAATGAAAGATCCAGAAAAGATATGTAGTATAGTAAGCAATAGCCCAGCAAAATATTCTAAGAATGAAAACTTGATAAACTGCAGTCAACAACTATTACCAATCTTTTCACACCGTGCAAAAAATTCATTGAATCCCTCCATTAGGTCTGGATACCTCCCAAGCAAACCTTTAACCTGGAGCAACCAAGAGAATCCAGATATCATCGGCACATCCCATATATGCAAGAAACATTTCTATAAGAATGCCAATCGCCTAAGTATATCAAAATTAAACTGTTTGGTAAATTTCAGATATCATATTTCTCATGACTTTCAAACTTAGTGTGTGAAGGGTTTCAGTTATCTGTTCTAGTGTATCACCCTCAGCTCGGTGTTCATGATAGGCTCCCTCTTTGGACAAGATTGGTGAGAAGAAGAATTAGAGAGGCAAGAACTATCGGCGGAGATAAAGAGATTATATGTGATCGAAGAAATGAGAGGTATTATAGAAACTATGGATTCTAAATGTTTACAAGATTCTAAATGTTTACAGCTGACAAATTTCAACAGAGTAAATGAAGGTATCCATCACTGTCATAAATGCGCAGGTGCTAAATGTTGACAGTGCTAATTGTATTGGCAATTAAATATAAAGGATCAAAGATTGTATTATGGACCAAAGTATCACGCACACAAGGAAGGAGCCATGATTTAATATCAGGTGGGAAAATGCAACAAGGTCGAAGAGTTTCCTTTCTACAAAGGGCAACCGCAATAAGCAGTAACTATTAAGAGCAACAGTGGGAACAAAGAAGAGTCTCATCATACTCAGTTTCCATATCCAGTCATCAAAGAATATCAAGGCAAGAATGGAAAAAAAGGTCTGCTAGGCAATGACACATTGCAGTATTGTCTATTAACAAATACATGTATAAGTTAAGGTAAACAATTGTGGTAGTTGACAAAACAGCTACAATCATACAGACAAAGTACCCAACAGGGAAACAATAAAATGTCAAAAAAGCAGGGGAATTCACGTCTGGAATCATATCTATTTCTGAGGAACACCAAGCAATAGAGACTGAAAAACTATGATTAAAAATAAAAAATAAAAAACAACTCAATAGAAAAAGGTGGGGAAGTACGATGGCCATCAGGTGCATCTTTCACCCCTCGGAATCAATGTTCTTGAAAAGTAGGCCTCCAAAAACAAAGGCGAAGTTATCCCAGAATGGAGAGGTTGTTAAGAGGCAACGAGGGTAGGGATAGGACAAAGAGTCAAGTCTTGCCTTCCACCAGAAAAATGAGCAAAACTATGTTGAACCCAATCATCATTGCAAGAAATAACTGAGAGCTTTAAGCACTACTTAGCAACAGCTTGGGTAATGTGTAGCTTAATTGGGCCTTCTTCAGTGCACAGATAGCAAAAGATATTTTACCAAGAGTGATCCCAGGGTCCTAGACAACTATGACAAAAGAGAAAATCTATGGTGATACTCGCAGAAACTCACTCTTTGTAACTCAAGACCTAGTTCTTGCACTCGTCCAAAGTACGCCAGTCAGATATCAAACTATTCATCAGTTCCCTTGGGACCCTCAATTTCTGATGTTTTAGTATGTAGCATCTTACATTCCAAATAAGCACTGCGTAAGGTTAGGGAATGAAAGGTGCTGCAAGAATTCATAACTAGTTCTATAATCAAATATATATTCTCTTTAAGTAGAATTTTAATGCACCAAAAAAAAGCCCCACTGTATCAGAAAACAACAACAAACACCCATAAACCGGTTGTACTTGAAACCCAAAACGAGGAAAGCACAAAGACAGAAGAACTTAAAAGCCCGAAAGACATACCATATTTTGCAATTGTGATCGACCAATTATTTCTTTGCTAAAGATATTAAGGCACTTCAGAAATTCCTGGTAAACATTGGAATTATTTAATCTCTCCTTAACTTTCTCACAGAAGGCAAACTCTTGGCTGTACATGCCTGCAATGACACCAACGAACTCAGGATGCAAGCTTTTTAAGGAAGGATATGTCTAAGAAGCTGAGAACGGGAAGACAACTAATTGATAGCCGCCCAAAGAAGCGCAAACATATATACAAATGTCAGGCTTTTCAGCAATCGTAGCCACAAACAAAATCCAGTTCCAATGAATATTATTCAAGGCACCGATCATGTCATTGTCATGTGTCAAAGAACAAAGGCAATAGCATTTCCCTGTTTTGAGATCTCTCTTTTCTGACATTTATAGCAGGTGTACATGTACAAAACACAATTTTCAGGGAAAAGAATTGAAATATGGCAACCTATGTTGATTGCATAAAACCAAATCAAGCAGTTGATGTCCGAAGAAAATGACTCCAGATATGACGCATACGAGTTACGGAAAATCAGAACAGAACAAACAAATGAATATTTGACCATAACATAAGAAACAGAGCCCCGACATCAGATATAGTTCCAGGAGTGGGAAAAAGTCATAGCAGTATAGCAGCAAAACTAAGAATTCGGAAGTAGCATAACCACTCACTTTTGATGGCAGTTTTATTATCATAAGATGATGAACCAGGGTGCATGCCAAAGTTCTCTGCCACTTCAGCACCCGGGTGTAATTGGTCAGCAACAGAGTCTTCAATCCCACAAGTAGCTTTCCTTTTATGGGGAAAACGCTGCACTCCATCATGCTCAAAGTCTTTATCATCCCGTTCCCTTCGTTCTCGGTCTTTCCTTCTCTCTTTTTCTTTTTCACCACGCTTCCGGTGCTCTTCGTTACTTCTCATTAGTCCTTTATTATGGTCAGCATCAGGCCGGTCAACACTAAGGTCACGGTCAGCATGTGAATCGATAGGCTTCTGGAATGTTAGATTGAAAAAAATAACAATAAATGAGGATGAGAAGCGACCAAAAAAGAAAAGGGAAATAAAAAGAGGAAGGAGAGAGAAACTACCTTTTCAACATGCATATGCCTGCCATCATGGCAGAAGACAGGAGATGCTGCAGCAGAAGAATCAGGCAAAAAATTCGTGAATTCCACAAGCAGGTCGCGGTGCTCACGGAAAAGAGCAGCAACCTACAAATGGTATAAATTACTAACAACACTCACTATATAGTAGCAGGATTAGATAGAAAACAAGGGGAAGTGCAAAAAAGAATATAGAAGTTGATGACAAGACCAAAAACCAACAACAAACACACCTCCTGGTAGACCTCGGTAATGGATTTGCTATCCTTCCTATACATATTCAAAATGTCAAGAAAAGCTTTATACACATGATCATCACCTTGAAATCTTATCTGCATGAAAAAAAGTACCAATTAGATGGATATGCTGAAGAGCAAAACTAGATGATCACACTTGAACTGCAGTGTGTCGTTTTCACCTTGATTTTGCTGACAAAATTAATTGCTTCTTCAAATTCAACAGGCTTCTTGCCTGGAGTTGGTTCGTCCTCAGAAGGGAGGGTTATCTCATAGCCCTTCGGCAAAAAGGTATTAAAACCCAAAATTAGGTCTCGATGCCCTTTAAATAATTCCTTCACTCTCGCTATGACACCAGCAGTGTCAATTCTACAAAAAGCGAACAATGGAATGTAGTGATCAATGAGGGAATGTCATTTTGATTCTAAGAGTAGAAGAAAGAACAAATGATCAAACCTTTGAGCCTTGAAATCTTTCATAACATCAAGGAACACATCGTATTTTGCCCTATTGTCTTGAAACATATCCTTAACTGCTTTGAGATAGGCCAATGCGTCATTTGTTGTTAGTTTTTGTGCGCTTGATGCGGCCGTCATCTGAGGGTGCCCAGAGCTTCATAACCCAAAAAATTTACGTCAAGAAAAAAAAAATTCAACTCCTTAAAATAGATCAATTCACTTTGCTGACCCACTTATTAGACTTGTCTTTTTTAACATTAGATAGCATATTAGCTATCCCTACAGCTCTATATCTGAAATCTTCGTATCTATATCTATTGCTTCAGGCCTTTTTAGTTATCCACCATCGCAATTATAACCTTTCCTTTCCTCCAGATCTTGATCTTCCGAGACGAGAGTTATAATTTGAGAGAGATTTTTCTTGCAACATCAAGTTTGTCCTTGTAAGGATAGTTCCACAAAAATTGATTTTGTTGCCCTCAATGCCCAACCTAATCACTAATGGAACCAGCAACAAAAACCCAAAATATATTCCTGATCGGAAAATAACTAACGGAACCATGATTTAAGAGAATTAATAATAATTTTCAGGGTGAATGAGCTTAATCTCATTGGTTGCATGACTAAGTTATTAACCTTTATTACTTAAATCAAACACCATATGAAGGAGCTTAATCACGGGTTAATTTCTCACAATACAAGAACAATATGAGAGAAAGAGACTAACGGGTCGGCGCGAGAGGAGACGGCGGGGCGTTTGAGTTGAGAAGCCATGAGCACATCATCTCTAGACCTCTTCATATTTGTAATTAATCACCTCTTAATCTTCAACAAATTGAACCGATTAGAATCACAATCCTGGCAAAAAAAGGAAGAAAAAAAAAAAAAACAACAACTCGTGCACTAGATCTGAAAACAAAAACAAAAGTAAACAAAAATTCGAAATTTGAAGCCGAACCTGTTGTGAACGGATCACCTCCAGAGCAGGAATTACATTACTTGAATGCAAAGCAAGGCACAGTATCGTTAGGGAGACAAACAATGTTTTGAATTGAAGTTTGATCTTCGAGTTAGCGGCGAGTAAAGCTTTTCCTTTACACGATGATGATGAAGAAACAGGTACAATTCTGGATGCTGAATGTGTATATATATATATGTGAATATGTATGTGTATAAATATGTCTAGCGGTTTAATTTAGGACATGTATACATGTATCAAAGCAGGCAGGTGTTTTGGAGAGAGAGAGGGAGGGAGGAGAGAGAGAGAGACAAGATAATCAAAAATCTCTCGCCAGGGAGGAAAAACAGAGGATGCAAGAGTAGCATAAATTGTGGTGTTAGGAATAAAAAACCACTACACACAATATAAGAAAGACAGGAGAAGAAGGGTGTGTGGTGTTATTTTAATTGTTTTCATAAGGTATCTGCAGTTGGAATGTTGAATGCAAGGTTATGAATACTATACCGACTAGTGTTATTTTTTCAAATGCAATAATTTATTGTATAATATACACATTTATTAAAAAGATAAATAAAAAATAGTCGAGTATCCTCCGGTATTGATCGGACCGATCGATATTTTCCGTTACTTGAATAAAAGAAATAAATTTAAAAGTAGTTTGGTACCGTCTGGTATTGGTTGATACCGGCTAGTACCGCCCGATATTTGAGCCAGAACAAAATAAAGGTGTAGGGTATCGGTTTTGGACATTATCGGTATGTACCGACTGGTACGATATGGGATTCACAACCTTGGTTTGATGTGTCCCCTTTTTCTTTTTCTTTTTTGTCATTATTGCATACATCAGCAGGTTAATAAGTTCGTTCACTAGGAGTTTCAAAGGCTCTCTATAACCCTGAATCCCAAATGCCTACGACGGGACTCGAACCCTGTTAACTGAGCTAGAGCCCATTGGCTGATGAGTCTCATTTAGGGGCATGGTTTTTTTGTTGAAGTGGTCCAATAAATAGGAAGTAGAGGTGGAGAGGGTAGAATTGTCTTTAAGGAATGGATTTATACATACATAATTTTCAATGGATTTATACATACATATATTTTTGTTGAAGTGGTCCAATAAACAAGTCCACGCACTTGGAATATTTATCACTCCTTCCCAAGATACCTTCGTCTTCATCGAATTTTAAACCTAAATACCCTCTTTCAAGTGGAAGAAGGGACTGTGCTGCACAGCTTGGTGTTGTGCAGCCTCCGGTGCCGCCTTGCCGGCATCGGTCCGACGATCGGAGACGTCCACTGTGTAGAGCTCGTCGAGTACTACAAGTGTACCAATAATCAACCCGATCAAATACCGTTAAGTGCCTCATCGGAATACATATAACTTGAAAAAAAATTAATCTTAATGGATACGAAACACTGGATCAAAACCATTGAATCCATTCTTTTCGAATTATATGTGTTCCGATGAGGCACTTAACGGTATTTGATCGGATTGATTTTTGGTACACTTGTAGTACTCGACGAGCTCTACGCAGTGGACGTTTCCGATCGTCGGACCGATGCCGGCAAGGCGGCACCAGAGGCTGTGCAGCACAGTCCCCGCTTCCCTTTCAGGTATGTTGAGTCTCATTTAGGGGGTTTCGCTGTTGAAGTGGTATAGTAAATGGTGAGTTGTGGTGGAGGGTATAATTGTCTCAACAAAATGGGTTTATATATACTAGGTAGTTGTCTACATGCATATCTTAAAGTGAATTCTATTGGAAGTTTTGAACCTAAACAAGTCCTTTCTGGTCCCAATTTTCTTCTTCCACCAACTTGAAATATTTAATATGTTCCCAAAATACCCTCACTTCATCGAATTCTAAACCTAGTTTTTTCAACCTCGTCCACCAATGTTCGCCCGTACTCGTCGTTGCCTGTATCTCTTTTTGGAGTACTACCCCAAAATGTTATTGGTAGTGTTCGGTTGCCATTTTATTTTAGTTTTAATTTTGATTTTCAATCATTACCCTACTTCTTTCTCCAATCATTATCCTATTTTTCCAATTATTAATTTCTCATCTCTCTATCTTTCTCCAATCATTACTAATCTCTTCAATCATTATCATATTTCTCTCTCCACCCACTACCAAAACTAAACTAAACTAAACTAAACTTATAACCAAAATAATTCTCATCTTTCATTATCTAACTTTTTTATATATCAGTACTTACTAGGGGTGATTTCGGTTCGGTTCGAGGTGAAATTTTTGAAAACCGATTCGGTTCGGTCCAAATATTTGCAGGACCGATCCCGACCGAAGTTGAGATCAGTTCGGGGTGAGATCGGTTCGGTCGTAAATTTCGGTCCGCCAAAAATAGAAATTTCTATTTAATTTAAAGTGTATATATATATATATGTAAAATATATAAAATATATAGTCGATCGGTTCAGTTCGGCCCAGCAAAAAATTTCAGGAAATCGAGGCCGAACCGATTTCAATTTGGTCCGGTCCGGTCCGAAAAAATTCCGCCATCACCCCAACCGAAAACGAAACCGATTGGCCAGTTTTTTCGGGGGGTTTCGGTCCGTCGAATTTTGTAACACCCCTAGACTTACACGTCTTTCAATTTCGAAAAAACAACATAGTATTCTTCATACTATATAACTTGTTTCACCGATTGAGTTGAATGACCAATCAAATTCATTCAGATCATCGTTGTCATCAAACACCGAGGGATGCAAGTTACAATCTTGCAGTTCTATAGTGTTGGAGCAATTCACAAAATTTGCTTGATTTGCCCAATACCCTTTGATCTGGCCATTTTGTTAATATTTATCAAGTTTGTAATTTGTGTACAATGGGACTTTTCAAGAACTGGTTGAGACCCGTTCCGTTTTCTCCAAAAATTTTCTTTTTTAAAAAGAAAGTAATTTCAAACTCAAATATAACGAAAATAGAAAATCTCAATGAGGTAATTTCAAATTTTTTTTTACCGTTTAAAATATCTTAATGAGATCTATCAAATAAGATCTATATTGGTAAAAAAATTATTTGCATAAACACGTGATTTTTGACCTTAAAATTTACCTTCTTTCTCAAAAAGTTACTTTTTGAAGAAGTGGAATGAGCTCTGAGTGCTAGATGACTTTTGATAAATAAATAAAAAGGGTCTAGAATTGTTGAAGATGAGGGTATATCACAGAGGTTTATCGCGATTTATCCGAACTTGCTATTTCACAAGATATTCTTCTAACACGCAATTAACTAAGCTAGCTAATTTTTTATTTTTATTTTTTGTGTGTTTTGATTGGCAACCAAACCAGCTAATTAACAAGATAAATTAAATATAACCTAATTAAGCAATAAGATGGTAATAAAAATTTGGTCACGATCAGTGCGTTTCACAGTTTAGAGGAATGGCGTAGGCTTTAAGCTCAGGGTGAGCCCACGGGTTTGAGTATGTGTTTTTTTTTTTTTTTTTCAATCAGCAAAAAGGGTGGGAGGAGGCGACCAACATAGCAACACCTCTTGGACGTGACCATAAGAACTCCCTAACCGCTGTGGAATGTCCGGTTCGAGCCATAATTATTGTCCGAAAGGACAAGCCGTCACCACAATACCACCTGGGTACAAGTAGACATATGTTTGAGTATGTTTTTTCATTTCTCCATTTATTATTTCCCTTGTGAGAAGCCATGAGGGGCCTGTTGTAGAAGGTCCACGTTGCTATTGTGTTTGGCCCATAAAAAGCCTCGTAAGGAATGGGTTTGGCCTCTTACTTTCAGCCCATTGTTAGTGTTTTTTTCACACTCTAGGATAGGTATTACAAGTGAGTTAGATGACTACCGGAGCTTGATGCTCTAACATGAACTCGAACCCCAACCTCCCCCTTAAAACCAAAAGGATATGTACCATTAGGTCGTAGAGCGTTACCTACGCCAAAATAAAGTTCAGAGCTTATATCTTGATTATTTTCCATCTTCTAACACTTTTGGCAGCTAAGGTTTGTGCACCTCGAAGACTAGTGAAGGTTTTTCAAAACCTTTTGTGAAAGAATCAACTTTGAGGAATTTTTTTGCTTTAACACATTCAATCTCTACAAAAAGCCCTCTCGTAGAATTCGAAAGGAAAAAGCGATTCATTTGGAAGGTTTGAGGATTCAAGATTCGACAATCATACAGAGGTATGATGAACATGGATTCGACAAATAGGCCTTAGGATTTGTGATGAGGGTACGTGAACACTGAGTGAGAACTACTTGTAATCATACAATAGTTTTTTTTTTTTTTTTTTGCTCTACAATCATACAATAATTTTAGTGCATGATTCATTCCTGTGGTTTTTTCCCGTTTAGGGTTTTCTACGTTTATCAGAGGCTGTTCCATTCTTGTCTAACCCCATTGCATTCAGCTCTTTAACAGGCAAAAAAAAAAACTAGACTTTGAAAAGAACAGTCCCCTTTTTTTTGTAAGGGAGTCTTTACTTATTTTAAGTAAGGACTTCACATTTTTCGATCAAATTTTGATGATTCAAATCGTTTTAATGTATTCAGAACGTGATTTTAAGGATCTTTTGTGAGAAATCGACTAAAAACATGAATGGAAAGTGCTTGATCCAAACAATTTTTTCATAATAACAGTTATATGTGGACTTTATGAAAAACTATTTGGATCCAAGCACTTTCCGATCATATTTTTAGCTGATTTCTCGCGAGGATCCTTAAAATCGCATTCTGTTTACATTAAACGGTTAGAATTATCGAAATTTGATCAAAAAATGTGACATCCTTACTTAAGCTAAGTAAGGGCTCCCTTACCAGAAGCTTGGTGTTGAACAGTAATAATGCACATTCCAGAACACTTGTCAAAGTCCAGCCCAATCCTTCCCAATTGCAGTTCAACCAAGCCCGAAACTTGGGCCTGGGCCATTTAAGATGGTCCAGTTAGCATAACAATCTGATACCAAAAGCAGCAGAGATATACTACTATATTGGGCCTCCACCATATTATGATGAGTTGATTTTGGGCTGGATATATAAAATGGATCATTAAGGGCTTGTTCGGTTGAAAGTTTTTGGATTTTGAATTGGGAAAAATTCAAAATACCCCCCAATCTATACACCCAAATTCAATTAGACTCCCAACCTTTTAAAAACTTCAATTTTACTCCCAACGTTATATTCCGTTAATCAAAATGCCCCCTTCCGTCCAAATTACTAACGGATTCCGTTAAAGGCTCCGTTAAATAGTATTCTGATCGAATTTCGATGATCCGAGCCGCTCAATGTGTTTAAAATGTGAGTTTAAGGGTACTCACGAGAAATCAACAAAAAAAATGACCGGGAAAGGCTTCATCTGAACAGTTTTTTATTGAACTATTCAATAAAAAATTGTTTAGATGAAGCCTTTTCCGGTCATTTTTTTTGTTGATTTCTTGAGGGTACCCTTAAAATCACGTTTTAAACACATTGAGCGGCTCGGATCATCAAAATTCCATTGGGAAGACGGAGGTGTGGATCGATCCGGATTTTATTCAAATACGGACTTCCGGATTTTGCTTCGGTCGGTACCTCCCCTTTTCAGATCGAATTTCGATGATCCGAGCCGCTCAATGTGATTAGAATGTGATTTTAAGAGTACCCGTTAGAAATCAGCAAAAAAAAATGATTGGAAGGGCTTCATCTGAACAGTTTTTTATTGAATGGTTCAATAAAAAACTGTTCAGATGAAGCCCTTCCCGGTCATTTTTAGTTGATTTTTGGCGAGTACCCTTAAAATCACATTTTAAACACATTGAGCTGCTCGGATCATCGAAATTCGATCAGAATACTATTTAACGGAGCCTTTAACGGAATCCGTTAGTAATTTAGACGGAAGGGGGCATTTTGATTAACGGAATATAACGTTAGGAGTAAAATTGAAGATTTTAAAAGGTGGGAGTCTAATTGAATTTGGGTGTATAGGTTGGGGGTATTTTGAATTTTTCCCTTTTGAATTTTGAATTTGAATTTGTAATGATAAAGGTAGGGAGATAGGGTAATGATTAGAGAAAGATAAAAATAAAAATAAAAATACAAGTAGTGGTTGGAGATAGGAGTAATAAGTAGATGTTGGAGCAGGGTAATAATATTGAGTCCAAAATTTCGATCCCTAACTGAACAAGCCCTAAAACACTGAAAATGCACAGACAAGCCAGGTAACGTTTGGATTGAACATGCATTTTCTTCTTAGGTTGAAATTTTTGGTGTGTCCTCGATTTTTTTTTTCCGATCGGCGAAAACCAGTATTGTAGAGAAGACTAGCACCTTGAAAGAAGAGTTAAAACTCTTGATATTCTTTCTCCTGACACCTAAATGTACCCATGGTGTCGTTCGGCCAAAAATCCCTTGGCCTTGACGAGAAGACATTAAAACATTAATTTGTACGCATTTAAGGTTGTTAAATGAGATGACACTCGAATTTGATCCCCGGGACGTGGGTAACGTAACATTCTTGATCATAAATTACCTTTTAACCTAAAATCGGAAACGATATGTTTGTCATCATCAATTAACTAAGAGCATCCGCAATGTAATAATCAAAACTAAAAGATTGCTAAAGTTAGCAATATTTGCTCAAAAAAGTGCTCATATTGTAATAACCAAACTTAGCAATCTCTTAGCAACTCATCAAATTTTGGTCTTTGAATAATCAAAACTAACAACTTTTGCCAATAATCAAATCTAATGATCTCCACATTTTCTCAATCAAATACACTCATCATTCAACAAAGCATTCTCTCTCTCAACAATGTTTTCAAAAATAATTTTTAAAAACAATTTTTTTAGATTTTTTTTTTAAAAACTGTTATTTTGAAAAACTGTTTTTTTAGAAAAAAAAAAAAAACTGTTTTCAAAAACCGTTTTTACACCAAAAAAAAAATTGTTTTATTTTTGAAAAAACTAGTAATTAATTTCACTAAACTCTTTTTTTTCAAAAAAACTATTCAAATTATTATCACAATTGTGATTCTGATTCCATAGTTTTTATTTTATTTTATATTATTCTAATTCCATAGTTTGAGATGATTGAGAATGGTGATTTTCCATTGAAGAAAGAAAGAAGAATAAATAAGCGAGAATGGTAGTAGGTATGAAAGAATTGGCGAGGACGGGAAATAATTGGAGGGACAAACCAGTAGGAATTTTTTTTCGGATGAAATGAAGGGTAAAAGTTTGGAGGGAAGGAATAGTTGGCAGTGGACCCATTGATTTTGATTATGGGTACAAAATGAACAATGTGAGACTTCACATTGCTAACTTTAACAACCCTCTAAATGAATAATCAAAAACTGACGTGGCAAGTTTTGATTATTCATTTTTGAGTATTACATTGCGGATGCTCTAAGGCTTGACTATGCAAACGGCTAGGGGATGTTCCAGTTTACATTTTTTTTTTAAAGTTTTTTTTTTCAATTTTCAAATTCAAATATAATGAAAATGAAAAATAATTTTTTGATTTTTTTTGGCACCGTATTAAAGATCTCAATGAGTTCTATCAAATAAGATCCATATTAGTAGAAAAATTATTTGCATAAACACATGATTTTTGAGCTTGAACTTACCTTATTTTTCAAAAATACTTTTTGGAGAAACCGGAACACCACTAAAAATAATTTCATTCGTTTTCCTTTATGGTACTAGCACCATTGTATGTAAAACAATAGTTCTAGTGACATATCCAAACTTATACCTACACTCACATGAGTGATGGGCCCCATACACTAGAATGTGTAGTGTGTGTGGGACTCACCACTCATTGAGTGGTGGGTGTGCGTTTGGGTGTAGTACTATGGGGCCCACCACTCATGTGAGTGTGAATGTGTGTTTGGGTGTGTCACTGAAATCATTGTTTCCTAATATCTAAAGCATTATCTGATAATTAATTTCATAAGATCAATAAATTGTAATTCTAATGATTACTCAAATACTCCCTCCGTCCCAGTTTGTTGCGCATATTTTGACTTTCACGTAATTTAAGAAAAGATCATAGTTACATTGGCATTATTCGTTTTCAAATTTTACTTTGTTTTAACTTTGTTTTTTAATCACCCTATATCTTTTTCCAATCATAACTCTATTTCTCAAATTATTAATTTCTTTTTTCTCTTTATCTCTCTTCACTCATTACCCCTCTCTCCAATCATTATCTTATTTCTCTTTCCACCCACTACCAAACTAAAATACCCAAAGTTATCGAACGAACAAGGCATTTATGTCAATTTTACTATTTTACCCATTTGTAACTTAATGACTTTTTGTCAATTTTCTTGTCATGTCATTAATTTGCTCCACTTTCCTTTCAAATCAAGTTCAAGATTTGAATTTGAAAGGGAGAAATGAAGAGTAAAATGGAAATATAAACATCCAAAATTGAAATATTTTGGAATAAGCATATCATTTTAGAATATCCAAAAAAAAAAAAATATGAACACAACAAAGTGAAACGAATGAAGTATTAAGAAATATAGATAAAAATAGCTGTCTTTCAATTTTGAATATACTAAGTTTTCCCACCAAAAATATAGATGAAGCCAAAAAGGAGTCCGTGATTATTCATTCTGCAGCATCCATGTGAAAGAGTTGGCAAATTTAAGGTGAGTGACAATGAAAAGGCCTCGACTATATTGAGGTCCCCTACCGGTTGCAGACTGCCCAATGGTTCCACCACATGGACCCAGTAGTCCGACTATGACAAATCGGATCACCAAAAAAAAAAAAAAAAAAGACCCATGAGAAAAAGATGACAATTTATTTTACCAAAAAAAGGAATAAAAAAAAACGAAGATCAATGAAAATGTAAATGAAAATCTAGTAAGTACTGTAGTACTAGAAATCAGTCATTTGCATGGATTAAAAGAGATGGAAAAAGGTCAAAATAAAAAAGAGTACAAATAAAAAGGTTTCAAAATTCCTCATCTACATTTAGGATCAGGATTTCACACTCAACCAGAGAGAGATAAAAAAAAATGGCTTTCACCGGCTGTTCGAATACTAGGTCTGACTAGGGATTTCCTCCCAAACAGAGAAATGGGTTACTATCACTTAAAGAGCAAGTGCAATGGGTAGATGGATAATCGTTTTTTTTTGCAATGGGGATGAAAAATGCATTTGATGAATATGGGGATGGGTATATCCATTTCCAAATAACTATAGTTATTCTTGTCACCTCACCTAAATCCAACCATCATCGACCAGAAAGTTTGCCAGAGTTATTTAATATTCGCCAAAAAACGGGCAGAAAGCTTAAAACATGATGGACTTATTTAAAAAATAAAAGATAATTTTTAAATTATTTTTAAAAGTCCTTGTTTGGCAGACACGACAATTATTTTTGAACGAAAGTAGTAGTTGAATTACGTTGAGGGAAATAAGGTGGAGGAAAAGTTAGTTCATATTTATGACTCTTTGGTTCTATTTTAAAATTCACCATTGGAGAGAAGTGAGTTCGATTTATAACCAACTAACTTTTAATAAATTTTTGATTCTTAAATGACTATCCATCTATAGTAATTTTTCATCTCTATTCGAGATGCTCTAAAGGGTAGGGCCATCCTTGACCCCGTTCGTTTTGGAATTTTGGATTTGGATTTATAAGTAATGAGTATAGAGAGAAATAGAACAATGATTGGAGAGAGATAGAAAAAAAAAATGAGAATAATAATTAGAGAGAAATAAGATAATAATTAGAATCCAAAATCCAAAACCTTTCAACGAACGGGAGGTTGTACAAGAGTATTTCCAACCCAATTCTTAAAATTGAATGATGAAAATTCAGTTTTTTTTAGGCCTTTTTTTATTGAAAACATAAGTGTGGAAAATGCAACTATTCACTCAACTCTAACCCATTTCTTCATTTCTGTCTCTACTTTTCAAAAACTCATTTATTTTTCTCCAAAACTAATTTTCCCTCTAAAATTTAACATAAGGATGCTCTTTTCCCACCAATCTTGAGTTCGATACTCGTGACCAGATTGTTGGGTGAGGTCGCTCAAATTTAACTTGCACGGGGCTTGATGACACAGCCCACGACACGGTGAGTTGGTGATGAATCAATATATTTCTTTCCTCCCGGCTGGGTCAACTATGGCTCAAGCATGTCCGAATATTCAGGTCAAATGAGTTTCCTAATCGATCGAGGAGCTAATTTGAATGCACTGATCCGCCATTTCACTGAGGAAAAAAAACCCGAAAGAGCAAAAATTCGTTGTGGAGAAAAAGACAAGAGGGTCTATCGATCGATCTCAGCATTTGCTCTGGAGAAAAAGACAAGAGGGTCCATCTCAGCTGAAGCAGATAAGACGATGATCATAGTATAGGAGTTTACTGATGGGGGATGATGGATGCAGTACGTTGGGCGCTTTGAATTTGACAACCGGTGGCCAAGTGAAGAATGTCTTTATAAATGGCGCCTACTTTCTATGACTTTTGTCCCTCTCCGCGGGTAGTCTAATCAGGCGAATGAATGCCACTGTTGCCGGCCCATGCCGTTCTTCTCGGTCTTCTTCCCACCCCGTAGTACGAACTGCATGTGGCGGTGTCCCTTAACAAGGGATACATGCACACATGGTACGTACCCAGCCATATGGTCCAACCGTCCTCCCATTTTGGTCCAATTCTGAACCTAGACTGCAACCCCACTCCACGTGCCGACAGAGACGGCTGCAGGATTTTAACTCAGCGGTGACAAAAAAATATTCCATTTGTCTCTATTCTTTTGTCTCTCGTCCTATCTGTTTACACTATAATTTAATTTGTAATATAATTATCCCCCCCGTTCCCTTTTTAAAGTCCAGTATTTCATTTTGGGCTGTCCCTTAATAAGTGTTCATTTTGTAAAGTTAATGAGTAAAAGTTGGTACATTTTCCATTTTGCCCCCAAAAATAAATTCCATTTTGAAAAGTTAGTGAGTAAATGTGTAATGATGATATTTTCATAGAGGGTAAGTAGGAAAAATTGAGGTAAAAATTGAGGTGAATAGTGTAATGATGATGTTTTCTTACTAAATTGGAGTTACGAAGTGAGATACTTAAAAAGGGACGGAGAGAGTATAACTTTTAATTTGTAATACTATTTTTATGTAATATGAATCTTGCTTGATAGATCTCAATGAGCTCTTTTAAACGATATTTTCAAAATCACCTAAACAATTATAGGTTATAAGATATAATCAATTGAAAAATGGTACGGATTCCAAAAAAAACTAAAGAATAGAAACAGATGGAGTATACAAAAAGTTTTGCATACAAATCACTATATAAGATGACTATTGTAGTATTTGTTTTGCTTGAAAACTTATCAAGCCTAATTTATTTTATTTTGTTAAGCTATATGATCTTTATACTCACAAATTTCAATAAATTTTCATTTACTCTACTATGCAAGACTGATTCAGTGCATGCCGACAATAAAAAAATAAATTATACGCAGAAATATACAAATTTATAGTACATAATTTGAACCCCGCGAACCCCCTCAAACCCTAATGGAGCAGCCCTTAGGTACCGATGGCGTGTGGGGCCCACTTTTGGATCCCACACAGACAATCCAAACCGTTCAATGGTTTAAAAATAATTTTTTTAGTAGCTCCGAAAGAAAATCAACTCAATTGGATTTTTGTAGTCAATCCAAACTCTCAACTTTTCAGTTAGAGTTTAGGATCTTGAATTCTGAGTCGAAACTTAGAAATTGGATTAGCCGTTGACACAAATTCAATTGAGCTTATTTTTTTCCGAGACTACTCAAAAAATTATTTAAAAATTTATGAACGGTTCGATTATCCGTATGGGACCCAAAAGTGAGCCCCACATGCCGTTGGTACCCAATTGCTAATCTCCTTGTCGATTCCCTTAACATTTTTGCTAAATACTAGAGGTATCGATCATTGGAGTACCGGTAATGTACATATGAGGTGTGCGGCCCACTTTCGAGTTTCACAAAAATAATTCAAATTGTTCATTAAGTCTGAAATAACTTTTTGAGTGGCCAGGTAAAAACTCAACTCAATTGGATTTGTATAAGTAGTTGATCCAATCTTTTAACTTTTATTCAAAACTTAGGATCCAGAATTCTAAGCTTAGCACAAAAAAAAAAAGGATCTAGAATTAATGAAAAATTAGAAGGTGTGATAAACTACTTACGCATATCCAGTTGAACTGATTTTGTACAAGATCACTTGAAAAAACACTTAAAATCAATGAATGGTTCAAAAAAATTTTGTAGGACCCGAAAGTGGACCCCACTTGTATATTATCGGTACTTCCATTATCTACTTTCATTATTGGTACCCATAATTGGTCACAATTTTGAACTATTCTGGCCAAGTCCAGTGTCATCGCGGTAATCGATACTACTTATATTATAGACTTGTAAAAATAAATATTCTTTTTGACAAAGTAGTTTGAACGGATATGGATTGTTATATTAGCAGTTCACAACAGAAAGACAAAATGGATGGCAAATGTCATTTTCATACTTTGACAGCTCATTTTATCTTTTGCAACTATGAGTTGTTGAAAATTTGTCGATGTTCGATGAAACTACTTTTTAACAAGACGTATTTCTTCGCGAAATCTAAATTATGAAAAGTTTCGATTCCGCGATGGCCGAAAATTGGACCAAGCTGAATGACTGAGACTAAACCCAAGCAACCGATCCAGTTAGATGCATTAAACTTACAATTTATGATTTGATAAAAAAAAAAATCACTAAAAATGCAAAAAAATACGAATCAAAATTTTTTTAAAAAGAGTATTTCTGAGATGAGAAACCAAACAAAGTGAAAAATACTTTTGTGACGATGAGGTACAAAATTAGGAATTTAACCTTGAGTGATTCTTTTTTTATTTTTGCTCCGCTTGAGTGATTCTATTAATACCCGTAATTAATAATCTTCTCTGGCCACAATTGTCTTCTTAAACGCATGAAAGAAATTTTATTTAATCCTAAAATGCCCATGTCGCCGCTCACATTGCGCAGCCGTGTGCCATGTCAGTGGAAGTAGGCTCCCATCATCGTTATAAATTAACCCAAAATTTCAGAATCAACTAAAAACGGTGAACCCTCAACACAAACGAACGGCCCAGACAACTGTGGAGACGCCATTAGTGAGAGAAATAAAGGTCAGGTACACGTTACATTTTTTGGGTAATGTTGGGTGTTCCAAGCTAGCTTGCGCGCACTTCAGATTAATTCTTATTTCTTATAGTCCCTTCTATAGCTATTTCACACACATGCACATGAAGGTGAGGTGGGGCCAAAGGGGTTGTTGGCAAGAGCAATCGAACTTGAGACATTGGGAGGGAGCAAACGGCTTTGAGTCTCTGGCTAAGACTACTTAGGGCTAGCTTGGGGCCGGCATACGCAAAGGATGCGGCCTGACCGGGCTCCAAAATTTTTCTTATTTTTTGGGGCCCTAAATTTTTTATGCCCTTATAATGTGTGTATAGAAAAATGTCCAATAGAATTTTAGACCCAATTTAAATGAAAGTCAAAAGCAAAAGACCCAAAAAATTGTGGTAAAGATGTAATCTTTAATTCAAGTCACAATTTTTTGGGTCAAAATTTGTACTAATAAGCAGTAGCTTATTTGTCCTCATTTGTTTAAAGAATAAATAAAAACCCCTAGTGTTCTGTAAGGAAGTGTTTAGCTATTTTAAATTAATGGGCGATTGTTTTCTAAATGCACGAATTGCTTATTGAATATAGTTGACTACAGCAGTTATCATTGTCTCTAGGGAAAGATGCTTTTGAAAGTTAAAATTAATTAAATTGTACCTTCGTAACTATGTCGCAAGAAAGGTTGAATGAATTAGGATGTTATTCATTGAAAAAGATGTAGCAGCTAAACTTGATTATTAGAGTTTAAACATTACTTTCGCTGCGAACAACGTGAGAAGGGTGATGTTTAATTAATGCATTTTGAATCAATGGAATGATTATCCAACTTTTTGTTACTTATCGTGTTGAATACTTATAGTATTTTCTTTTAAACTATTTTATTTTTGAAAAACATTTTTTGTGAATTACATATAAATGGCCCATTCGAAAACGTTCACATCGGGTCTCGAAAACTCAGAGCCAACCCGACCGTTGGAATTAGGTTCACATTACATTTCACCTGAATATTTAACCACACTTCTAACCAACCCCTTCCCAAATCGGTTCTCCAATTATGTTTGGGAGCCTTTTTATTTTCTGCCATATTTCTTGTCTCTTTCCCAACTCACAAGTTGATTAGTTGTAATTGTAATTGTTCTGAGGGAGTGGATACGGTGGCATAGGTGCAGGTAAGACGGCGGCTGATAATGGTGGTTGTTGGTCAAGCACAGAGAATCATTAAGGCTAGGGTTTGTCGAAGATGAGGACATTTTAGAATCATAAAAAGTTAGTACTATTTAAGTGGGTGTGTTGGGAAATTGGGGTTTTGGAAAGAATATTTTTAGTCTAAATAGAAATCATTGTTAAACTATATAGTTAAACAAAATAGGAGTAGTTAATTTGTCAATAATAATATTCTATATATGTATAAAATAGGAGTAGTTAATTTGTCAAGAATAATGGAGTACACTGGCAATGGAAGTTCCCATAATTTGGGACTATTAGTTTTATAGTTATTAGTTCATAGTATGAGGAATCTTTTTTGAATCTTAAGTTTAAAAAAATCAACGAGTCACATATTAAGCATAGCAATTATATCAAAAGGTCAATTGAATTTTTATTCAACCATATAGAATTAAGAGCTTATTTATTTGTTTTGATTGAAGAAAAAAAAAAGAAAGAGACAAAGAAAGGTTTCTTCTTATTATTTCTTTGAATAGAAAAATCCAATTAGAAACCTAATCCATAAAAAACTCCTCCAAACTTCAATTTTTGGACCCCAGTATGGGCCCACAACAGTGATCCAAATTGTCCATCCCATACTTCTCGCTCATCACATCTGTAAACAAATTTCGGATCGATCTGTCATTGATAAGTACGTAAACAAATCGTATAAAATATTTACATGAACAGTCCTTTATGCAAATTGTTCAAGTATTTACTAATGATCGACTAAGCGGATTTTTCTACACGTACTTTATTCTTGATAAGGACTACGAAAAGAACGATTTGAATCAGTGTTGTGGGCCATTAGTTGAGGCCCAAAACATTGAGTTTGCAGGGGTATGGAGAATAAGTTACGGAGGTGAGGTGATTCCATTTTAGACTCCCATGTGAGAATGCAGAGCTTTCAAAGACTAGTTTTTCAATTTCACATGGGGTTTGCGCCTTTTGAGTCAACCAACAATTGTTAGACTGCAGGCCCCAAAATCAGACCCGGGATGCTGCCAAACACCCTCGTCAAGCAGGTGTCGAGTGGCATTCGGCCATTCATCTCGGCATGGAGTCATGGACTGTTCAAATTGAATGTGAGCGCGTACGAATATTTCGTTCATTGCTCGATCAAGACTCGAGTCGTCGATTGTCGAGATGAATGACCGGATCAACCGCTCGACACCCGCTTGGCAGCATCTACATATACGTTCTTCAAATATATCCCTCTGTCAGCTCATAACTTCTACTTTTGATCCGTCTGCAATGATCAGAAGTTAAGCTGTCAATATCAATAATTAATATAAAGAATATGCAACAAGTAATGAAAATTTTTCAGGCATTTGCACATTTCAATACACTTTTACACATAATCCAATAATTTTGACATATATCAACATGATCAATTAAATTAACTTTAACCTTATTGACAACCTAATAGATTATTTATAGTATTTTCGTATTATGATTAGCTGTTGGTACACAAGATAGATTCGAATTATATGCTTAAACTTGTAGTAATACTTGCTTAATTGCACCCTAATTTTGTTGACTTCATCATTGCTCGAAGTTGTGTTCGATTACATACAGCAAACTCTGCAACTTAATCATGTGTTTAGCATTTTAGTTGATGAAAACTGATTGCCAGTTCCCACCTCTGTAAACCAAGTTGGTACGTGGTTAACCCGAACAAGTTTGGCCAAGTAAGCATGAGAAAACAAATAAGTGTTTGTCCTCTATGAAGTCGCTTGTTCAAATTTCACGGAGGCCAAACATTCCAAACCTCGGAGCCATTGGAGGGTTTGCACGGTCGTTAACATTAGGATCACGGAATTAGTTGAGCTGCGAATAAGCTGACCCGAACATTCGGTCATAAAAAAAAAAAAAGTTGGTACATGGTTGGTGCTTTAAATTAGTTAGGACTTAAGGATCCAATATTGGGTCTGGTCACCAAATTAGTTGCCATATGCCTTGTAGGTGACAGTACTGTCGTTGGCAAGTTGGCACACATCATTCATTGCGAATTCTTGACCTAGAAACTGCAACATTAATTAAGAATTACTTAGTTCTCTGGGTGACTAATTGAAACACGCTTTGCACCAGAAATTCCAGAATGATTATAATTAATTAATTAATTTGTTTCCTTTTTGGACAAAGTAAAACGCCAGATTATTTGAGAAGAAGTAGAGGCCAGAGGGTTCGAACTCTAATCTGAACAGCCGGTTGACAAGAGATCCGGTCGTTGGCAAGTCGGTGGTTGTATTTTCGGATTTTCACTCTGCTGCATGTCACGAAGAGATACCATAAGAAATACGTTGTATCCGATTTTATTTCATTTTGGATGGTGGGACAATTAAATTGGTAATATGACGAGCACACGGATGCACAACATGTATCTGTTTACATATCCGCTGTGGAGAGGGCTTTAAATTCCTTAGAGCATGTACATCAAGCACAACAATTTTACCTACTCAAAAAGCTACTTTTATGTTTTACCTATTTACTTTTTCATCCACCCTACACTAGACTTTATATCATCTCCTCTCTATCCATCAAATATTCATTAAATATACCCTATCACTTTTATGTTGTAGTCTTGCAGAAAAGGAGAAGGAGTGAGAAAGAGAGAGAGAGAGAGAGAGAGAGAGACAGAGAGAGAGAGAGAGAGAAAATAATAAACTAAGAAATACCTATGAACAGTACATCGACATTTTGAACCGAGCATTTCCCCCAAAGGTAGTTTAGCTTCCAGTTTGCCTATTCTGTTACAATTAACTTTTGTGGGTTTGATTCGGTATTTTACCTAAATTATCAGGTATAGCTATACTGATGTACATGCTCTTAGAATCCGTTGATAGTTGATATTATGCCTTGTATGAACTTGCCTACATAGGAGAGCACGCGAACAAGAGTCTCATATCAGAATGAAGACTTTTTGAGTTCTTTGGAATTGGTAGGTAAGATATGAGTACAGCCCATTGAAACGCATTACACTCGCATAGGCACTACGGAAACTCCTTGTCCAAACATAGAGCCAACTCTTCCCTCTTTGCATCTCGAATCAAAGGGGGAGTGTAGCATGTAGGCAAAAATCAGAGCAGCTTTTGCCTGATTAATTTCACGAGAGCGTTAAAATCGTCGAGTACTATGCCACATGTGGTCTTATAAATGATGAGTAACTTCACTTGGCTAATTTGCTTCAACAGCCTTTTGAAACCACCAGCTGTACTGCTTATTAGGTTAGGTTCATAAAAGTCACACAGGTACGTAGGTAACCACAAGTACATAAAACATGTGCAATTCACATAGATAGAATTTTTTGTACCGAAAACCTCTGTATATTTGTGTTTGAGAGTTTTTTGGCCGTTGAATTTAAAATATAAAAAAAAATCACACAATTCAATGGCCGTAAAATCCATAGGCACAAAGGCATATTAATTTTCGGAATAGAGAAAATCGGACCCCCAAATCACATAGAAAAATAATATGACAAGATTATATTGGATCCCCCAGGTTCCAAATTCAACTCAAACACCTTCCCGATGACGCATTGGTGTTCCCGCCTGGAAAAACGTACATGGCTAACAGTCTTTGATTCCGAATGCCACGGTGCGTAGCCCAGAGGATGCCTCCTTGTTGAGGGGTTAGCTTGTCGCCTAGGCGGCAAGCACCGGCCGATGGATCCCCATTGGCTATGGCATTGTTGCTTTGGAAAGCTTAGCACATCCCCTAGGTTCTAGATTCAACTCAAACAAGAGCAATGCCACAAGCAGATCCCACAACAGAGCAAGAAATTATCCCTTGTTTCGACTCTGGACTCTTGTATCTATCCTTTACCAGTTTAGCTATCAACGACGCTTTCAATCTTTCAACTGCTCCATTCGCATTTTTTAAATCTATAGACTCACGTGTAGTCAACGATTGATTTACCTAGAAGAAGAGAGACTCAATCTCAAGTGCATGCACTGTTAGAAAAATGGGTCGGTTTGGACCGGACCCAACCCAACCCACATGGGTCGTCCACATGGGTTATGTGATTGAGTTGGTTAGAAGGATGAGATAGGACTCTTTATCCTCTATCTGTTAGGAGAGTTCAAAGATAATAGATCACCTACATCTATTAGGAGACTTTGAACTCTTGGACTTTAATCTATAAAGATAGTCCTGCAGATATTTGGAGAGATACACACAATAACAAAAGAGTTAGAGTTTCATCTCTCCTTCTCCTCTAGAAAATACTCTCCTGCGAAATATCTTCTCTCTCTAGGGTTTCCATCTAAGAACTCTAGGATTTGCGGTGTGGAGATTAAGAGCAGACTCTGGTAGTCTCCTCTACCCGACGTGAGGAAAAGACGGTGTTCGTGAACGTAATCGGTGCTTGTAGAGCGGGCCTCAGATCGTGAAAAGCTTGAAGCAATTTAATTCCGCTGCGCTTCAATCGTACGTGTAAGTCTTATGTGATTTACAAGCTTTCGATCCTATAAAATCTAACATTGCACAAAATTATGTACTATTCAAATAATAAGTATTTATCTTTTAGCACGTAGAATTAGTCTCAACAATGAGATGAATGAAACTAGAGCGATGGACGACCCATAAACCATCACGAAATAACTCACATTTCTGCCACCATAATAAACATTAGTTACGAAACACATCACCCGAGCTGGCATACCAAAGATTTTGAATGGAAGATCCGTTCAAGTTACCCAAGATTTTTCTACAATAAGAGGGTAGTAGATGTGGCTTGGGGCTTTATTGGTGCAGCTTCCAACGAAGCTGGGGCATATTTATTAGCAACACGCACAACAGGATGAGGGCACGCTAGTGCAATATTGAAGATCACATCCTTTCGGCTCCACCACATAAGCCACAACAGAGCAACCAAGTAATTTCGTCCAACGTATGCCACACGGTACCTCAGCTAAGGATGCGAACAAATATTTGTCCGGATGATAAGGGAAAGATTGATAGACTGCCATATATATATATATATATATATATATATATATATATATATATATATATATATATATATATATATATATATATATATATATATATATATATATATATATATAAACCTTTATAATTTGAATTTTGCGGTGCATCCTTTTCCGAGAACTTCAATTGCTATGCAAGAAACACAACGACATAAGGAAACAAATAGAATAGAACACATAGTAGAGTAGATTAGGACACATAGGTGTTTCTACGATCAAACATTCAATTATTCAAGTCCACCATCTCTACAAGTATAAGTACAGCAACACCTATGTGTCCTAATCTACTCTGTACTCTATTCTATTTGTTTCCTTACGTTGTGTTTCTTGCATAGCAATTGATGTTGTTCTTTCCTTTCAAACGATGGACCAGTAGGACTCGGAGTATAGCATTCATAACTTGGACCATAAATATACATAAGCGGTCATGTGGTGCATCCTTTTCGAGAGTACTGTTTGTTAAAGCATTTCTCTCGTGAGTTATGTGTATGATGTAACTTCTTTACTTTTCTTTTTTGTAGTTAATGTTTATCATTTATGGTCATCAACATGTATCATGTATGTATCATGCATGCAATAATGCACAAAAGCATATTTATTTTTGAACCTTACAACAGCAAATTTCAACATGTTACCTCCTATATCCGAATGCTAAAGAAGGCTAAAGAAGGAAATGCCACAATACAACCATTACATGAGTACAGAACTGGCTTCTTGTTTGGATTTGAATCTGATAAAGAGCAGCAAAAGGCAAATCAGCTGCCAAAGCTTTTGTCTGTACAGGAAGCCTAACAATCCAAAGGGGCTCACATGCACCAATCCTAGCTTATAGTGGGTTGTTCTCCTAAATAAGCCACTGGCTTTCCCTCCAAAAATGAGCCAAATAAATCCAAAAAAAAATGAAAATAAGCCAATAAGCTACTTGTTTTGTCTTTATTCAAAAAAAATTGGATTTCGGTCAAAAAAATTTACTTTTTAGATTTCTCTTGTCATGAGGATACAATAATCCCCAAAAAATTGACAATAAGCCAAGTGATACGAAAAAAATTTGAATAAGGACAAAAAATAAGCCACTTTGGCTTATTTATCCGAACACCCCACGTACTATTATTGTCAGGTTTCACCCATCTTCTCAACAAGTCAAGCGTCCAATGTTATGCATATTTGTTATTGCGCATTTTAATCGGTTCATATTCTTTTTCGGTTCAAGTTTTGGATTGAACGTGATAGTTCAGATCTGAATCATACATTGGTGTAATTAATGAATCAAATTTTCTCGAAGACTCTCACCTTTAAGAATTTCTGAGCAAATCCAAACCATTAATTATAGCAATGGATGATTCAAATTTGAATTGACCCGTCTAATCCAAATTAAAAATCAGAGAGAATCTATTTCCACAATTTTAAATCGGAGAAGTCTAGGAACACAATTTTAAAACATAGATTGGACACATTGATTTCAATATTAACCATTTGATGCATGCATACGCACATGCATTAGAGACATATTTATATTTGGATTTGTGTTTTAAATTATGTTCCTAGACTTCTCCGATTATAAACTAAGAGAATAAACTTATTCATGGTGGAGCTGAGAATAGGTTCTTTACAGTAACAATCAATCGCGATCGTTCAAAAGTATTCTTCTGGACTATTTGAACGAAAAAAAATTTATTAGCATTCGCAATGTTCAAAACACTTTTAGACGGTCACAATTAATACCGTAAACAACTAGTTACGACCGAAAGGTGGAAAAGATTCTCATAAACTAAAATCACCTGGTGGGGCCATCTTCATTCAATTCTTTTTTTGTGGGTAAGTAGGCATATTCATTCTTTTTCACCAAACAAGTCTAAAAAATGGCAATTTTTTACTAATTGGGTAGATGGACAGAGGAGTTGGAGGCCTTCTTCTCCCTAGGGAATAAATGATCATATCAGCATGAGGTCAGGGTCACATGTATCACATCAGAAAATGGGATCATGAAGAAGTACTTCCATCCAATGAATCTCCCCGTGATTAATAAAAGAAAGGGAAAAATGATTTTAAAAATCCAATACATGTTCAAGATGAAGGAAACATTAAGGTCTGTTTGGATCAGGAAGAAAGAATTGCATGGCTTTAATGCTCCATACCAATTACTCATACTGTTTGATAAACGCCATGTTTTTCGTGGGTAAATTAAAATCATCCCAAACAGACCTATACCAAATGTCATCACCAATAAATATGAAGCTGGGTACCACTATTTTTTTGGTTTTTTTTCAAAGGATAAAATGAGAACCTTATCACAGGAGCACACTCAAAAATTTGTTATCAGCTTTTTTGTAAAGGTTTCGCGTATGTTCTTTGTACCCAGTCTTTACTTGACTCGGCCCAAACTAAGAACACTATGAATAAAAAAATATGTAAGCTATATAAAATAAGAGTTCAGATTCTCTTCGGTTCAAGTTTTGAATTGTACTGGACAATTTAAATTTGAGCCCTACATTGATATAATTAATGATTCGAATTTGCTTAGAGACTCGGCAAAGTCTCTAAGCAAATTCGAACCATTTCTTGTAGCAATGGACGATCTAGATTCTTAACTTTTCCATCCGGCCCAAATTAACGACACAAGAGGATTCAATTCCATAAAAACAGCTATGCAAAAGATCCATAAAAACAGCTATGCAAAAGACTTGTCCAAACAAGGCATTGCACTGTGCAAAAAAAGTCAGACCAATCACGTACGCAAAAATCTAAGATCCAATGATGAATTCAGTGAGAGAGTTGTTGATTAATCTAGCAAATGGATTTCCAAATCTAAAACCTGGTGCAGCACATGGTGGGTAATCCCAGCAGGTTCTTGCTTGCTCCTTTCCCTATTAAAATATCCCGCCTGCAGCGTCACGTGATTAACTGTGCTTAGAGGACATTAACATATACAGTAACAAATGGTGCTTCCCCATATCATATTCACATGCCCTCCACATTCACAGGCACTTCCTCCTACGAACTGGGGAGGTTTTGCAATTGAATTTGGAGCACACTAGGGCCTTGCTATCCTGTGTTTGCAAAAATTCATATCGACCCGGCATTGGTAGAGATACGATTGACACTATCTTTTTTTTTTTTTTTTTTGGACTCGGAAATAGAGTTTGGATTTTATTCATAAGAAATAGAGTCCGAAGACCTAACATCAGTAAGAGCAAGATTAGCTAAATGGTGAGGGTCCCCCCCAACCAATTCTCTAACCTAGCACAAGAGGAAAATAAAGGAAAAAGCTCTAGACAATCTGAAAGGATAGAGCTACAATCGGAGAATGGTTTTTCTACTTGAGTAAGAGCTTGAACAACCTGAACTGAATCACCTTCAACAATAATACGTGAGAAACCCTTATTCGCAGCGATAACCAAAGCTTCCCGGAAACCAAATGCTTCAGCCATTCTAGGGGAGAATAAACCGTGAAAAGAAATGGATACCATTCCCAAGATAAGGCCGAAGTGATCGCGTGCCACAATACCAACACCAACAAGACCACTGTTCTTGCCTATAGCACCATCAACATTAAGTTTTATTACACCAACAGGTGGCAAATGCCACATTGGGGGAGGCACGGAGGCGGGAGCTCCTGAGGTACCATGGTTAGATACATTCGCTGTCTTAAATTCAGAACAAATTGCAACAGCTTTTTCCAAAATACTAATACTATCCCAGCCATGGCCTTCAAAATGCGTATCATTCCGAGCCTTCCACAAGAACCAACAGATTGATGCAAGAAGTGCACCTTTATCAATCTCATCAACAATTGAAGAAGGGGTATGGGAGAGATAAGACCACCGCTCAAAAAATTGAAATTGTCTTAAATTCATATAATTTGTTAAATTTGTTTGAGATAGAAGAAGTGTTTCGTTCATGTCGCTTATATAATTTCGATATCAGATCGATATTTTATTTTATTTTATTTTTTACATATAGGATATATACGATTTGCATTTGTGGGATTTGATCGCTTTGGACTATCAAATCATTGAGTGGAAAACAGTTTCTATATCCATGAATAAAAAAAAGGACAATGAAATGGGGATCATGATGAATATAATAAAATGGTCTACGCATTGAAATTTTCTAGGTTTTTTCCGAAGGAAACCCAAACAGTATTGTACTCCATCCTTTCCATCGTTTGATTCATCATAGTTTTCTTTGTTTGAATCGTAAGTGTATTGTTAGTTTTTAGTTTTTCATCGCAAGCGACTTTAGTAAGTAAGTATGTTGTTTCATTTGATGTTAATAGCCATGAATTATATTATGACTTTTTTTTTGATAAATGTGTATTCTGAACTCGTGTAATGATGTTTTCTTATTGGAAATGATAAATTTGCTATATAGACTTCATAGTTTTCGTTAATTTCATGATAACCGTTAGCCATATAGTATTTTAATATCCTCTCGACCCAATTATTAGAGTTTTACACAATTTTATCATGTTCACGTATTACTATGACTTTGCCATCTTATAATAGATTCAATTATTATGATAAATTTCTCATAACTCAGAGTATAGCAAAGTTTATCGCAATTCATGTATGATGGTATTTATCATAATTCCTGTATAAGAGGATATTAGTCTTAGGTCCATTATATGAATTTCATAAATCCACAAGTCCACCTATTAATTTTGCAAGGTCTTAAGTCCATTTTAGGGTATCTTAGGGTTTAGGCACTTTCATAAGATTTTATGGTGCAATTTTTTTATTATAGAATAGAGGATCTTAGGGTTTAGACATTTTTGTAGGGTTTTAGGATGCAATTTTCTATTATAAAGTTTTAGTGATTTATGCAATTTCATGGTATTTAGGGTTTTAGATATTTCCATAAGGTACCCTAGAGTTTAAATTGTGTGAACTTGTGGCTTTACAAAACTATTAAATGGACTTATAAACTTATAAAATATGTATAGTAGACCTATAAATAAATCTTTCTTTCAATTTCCCCCTCATGTTCCAAACAGTTAATACTATAGCTCACGGTTTCACTGGAACTAAAGGAAAAGAAAATAAATGAAAGAAAATTTGTTTTTTCCTTGTTTAATTTGAGAGGAAATAGAGAAGAAAAATAACAAAAATAGATAATTAAACACAATAAATTTTTATCCACGCTTTTCTCAAAAATTTCCTTCCCTTTTGGTCGTTATTGTTCCTTATCATTTAATTTACTCCATCCTCCCTATTTTTTAGTTCTCGTTAAAGTATCAAACTCTAAACCAATTGGCCATGAATATAGAGGCTATCCAAACTCATATACTAATTTTGGAAGAGATAATAATTAACCGATGCGGGACGATATCCTACAGTTCTCTTTAGGGATTTCATCAATATAAGAAAACATATTCATTATAAGTCTAATCACCATATTATTGATTTAAAAGTAAAAGGGTAGAATAAAACTTACATTAATTTAATTTGGAGGTGGGACAATATTTTTGAAAGAACAAAAATTGCTAACTAAGACTAAAAAATTAGAGACGGTGGGACTATTTATTTAAGATCTTCGTTTTTTCCCTCACAAAATTAAACTAGACTCCATAGATTTCCGCCTGGAATAGTGGTTTGTCACTTTGGCTTCTCTATCCCTATGCTTTATTCTCACATTTAGAAACACCACCTCGACTCCAGTGCTCTTTATTCTGCATCTCTCTCTCTCTCTCTCTCTCTCTCTCTCTCTCTCTCATATTACAGTCCCCTTGCCTCGCCCATGCCGCCGCCGTCTCCACCGGCCGCCCACCCCCTCTGCCACCTGCCGCCCATCACAACCTGTCGGAAACAATGAGATGAGAGAGCATGGAACCGTTCCCCTTATATTATGGTAAGTAAAGTAGAAAAATACTACCAAATACCAATTAGATTGCTCTCTTTAAGACGTTTAGCAGCTCCGCCTTCTCTGGTCAAACCGTGATAGCCACGCCGCCTCCGGGATAAAAGAGCCCAGAATACAAGCCTAGTTTCCCGATCTTCCTTGCACGGACACGGACACGACCACCACCACATCCACACGACAATGTCTCTCTCCACTGTCACCGCTGCCGCCGCCACTTCCCCTACCGACCTCAAACAACGAGTCCTCCTCTGCCTCGCCAAGCTCTCCGACCGCGACACCCTCTCCCTCGCCTCCGCCGAGCTCGACTCCATTGCCCTCGCCCTCCCCCCGCACTCCCTCGCCCCCTTCCTCTCCTGCCTCTCCACCGCCTCCTCCTCCTCCGACAAATCCCCCGTCAAGAAGCACTGCGTCCGCCTCCTCGGCCTCCTCTCCTCCGCCCACGGCGACGCCCTCTCCCCCCACCTCCCGAAAATCCTCTCCTCCCTCCTCCTCCCCCGCCTCCGCGACTCCGCCTCCGACTCCGCCCTCCGCTCCGCCTGCGTCCACTCCGTCTCCCTCATGGCCCAAAATATCACCAAACCTCCCTTCTCCTCGTTCCTCAACCCCCTCGCCGACGCCGTTTTACACAACCAGGATCACAACTCCCAAATTGGCTCGGCGCTGTGCCTATCGGCTGCGATCGAGGCGGCCAGGGGTGACGTGGACAGGGCGCAGCTGCAGAAGCTCTTGCCTAGGTTTTTAAAACTGGTTAGGAGCGAGGGGTTCAAGGCGAAGGCGGCGGTGTTGGCGGCTATCGGGAGCGTTGTCGGCGCGGGAGGGGCGTCGAGTCGTAATGTGGCGGGGAGTTTGGTTACGGGTCTGGGGGAGTTTCTGAGCAGTGAGGATTGGGCGGCGAGGAAGGCCGCGGCGGAGGCGTTGGGGAGGTTGGCGGTGGCGGAGAGGGATCTGGTGGCGGAGTTCAAGTCGGCATGTTTGGCGTCGTTGGAGAGTCGGAGATTCGATAAGGTAAAATCTTCAACTTCCTTTTTCAAAAAGTCCCCTTTTCTGAAAATTTTGGGTCTTTTTTATTATTTTCTCTTAATTTTTACTCCGTACTTCATTTATTATTTGTACTTTTTGTAATTATCTTAAAAAACTGATATAAAAACAAAAAATTATGAAAAGGTAAATAGAAAAATACCAACTTTCTTTAACAAAAAATAATTGGAGAAATTACATTAAGCCCCCTCCAACTATACCTCGGTAACGAGTTGCCCCTTCATCGTTTAACTCAGACATTTAACCTCCTTTATCTTTTATCTCGCGCAAAATGGAAGATGCCGTTAACAGAATTGCTGAAATTACCAATTTACCCTCTTTCAGCCCTGAATAAGATGATGCCCTGATGACAAACCGGTCGACCACCCGGTCGGCCACTCGGTCGACCACTCTATCAACCGGCCAGTGTAAAATGACCTCCAATGGCTAGTTCCCACTGTAGTTTCTACCAACAAATTCCATACTAGCGTTCAACCCATTTTATACACATGCAAAACTAACCCGTTCTAACGTTGTGTCCGTTCGATTCACGAGACAATTAAAAAAAGTAGGTTGTCTTTTGGGTAACCAATGTTTTCAAAGGCGTTTTCTGGGCTCGCCTCGGGGCGTTGGGGCGGTGAGACACTACCAAAACGCCTCAGGGCTTAAAAATTTGGGAGGTGAACCATAAAGGCAGTCACCTAATTTCCTTAGGCGCGCTGAGGCGTACACCTCAGTCGCCTTTTATGCCTTGATAGGTGAGGCGTAAGCCTTAGGATAGAAATTTTCCTAATCTAATTTTGGTAATTTCCTAATTCAAACCCCCCCTCTCTCTGCTGCCTTGTTGAAGTTGATCATCAAGTCGGGCTCTGTTTTTCTTTAAACAGTTGTGCTTTGGTTTCCTTTACTAAATGATGAATTGATATGTTCTGTTAATAGCTAATAAAATGATAAGTTAATAAGATAAAAAGTTAACCACTAATAAGGTGATGTTATAAGGTTTCTCAATTAGTTATTAGTTATTAACTAATAAGGTAATAATAAGTCATTAATTGATATTCTACTTTATGCTATGTTTTTGTATTAATCTATCTTATATGAACTGCATATTTTTTTTTGTATTTTAAAGTTATTTTTATTAATTTAATTATTTAAAAAATAGAAAATCAAAAGGCTTACGCTTCAATGCCTCGGGGCATAGGCCTCGCCCCATGGAGGATCAAGAGCCTCGCCTTATGCTTTCGCCTTTGAAAACTTTGTGGGTAACAACTACCATTTCCAGTACTTTGTTTCTGGGTTGTGATCTTTACTGGAATGCATTACATTAATCAAATCAATACTCATTCATATTGTACCTAAGCCAAAGCAAGGTACTTTTCAGTCTCCATTTTCTTTTATACACATGGGATAAAAAAAAAGAAAACAACCAAAAGGAAACCTATTTTCTTCCACCAAGGTTCCATCTTCAAACATAGGACTTCCTTCTACATATGCCCAATTTTTTTTCTGCATTTGTTGAACTTCTTTATGCGTTTGTTCTTTCATTGCTTCCAACACTTCCACTCTACTTTCCAATTCATCAACCTTTCTCTGAAACTCTGACTTGCGGATTTGTAAATTCTGGGTGCTCTCTATATTGGACTATGTGCTCTCAGATTTTGGTGGGTCGACCCAGATGAAAAATCCACAACCGAATTTTATCTGCAACCACGAATACAATGAGACCCAGTGCTACCTTCCATCACAGAGAGAGAGAGAGAGAGAGAGAGAGAGAGAGAGAGAGAGAGAGATTTCAAAGAAAAAGAGAGAGGGAGAGTGCCATTGGGAGGAGCAAAGAGAGCGAGATTTCATAGAAAAAAAGAGAGAGCGAGTACCGTTGGGGGAGAGAGAGAGAGAGAGAGAGAGAGAGAGAGAGAGAGAGCGTGTACCGTTGTATGTATTCTTGGATCTTGACTAACGGCTCACTAACGGATGGTGATTAAGTGTCACGCGATAAACGATGAAGGGGGTTAAGTGTCCGAGTTAAACGATGAAGGAGACAACTCGTTACCGAGGTATAGTTAGAGGGGGCTTACTATAATTTCCCCAAAATAATTTAGTCCAAGCTCAGAGTTATGCGGTAAGAAAATGTAAGTATCTGAATTTTGATGATATAAGTCCCCAAACCCAACTAGTAGCCCAATATATATTTTGGTGTTCACCCGTCGCTGGCACCCACGCCCTCTATTTTACCCTCTTCTCTTCTAAAAGTTTCTAGGCATTAGGTGGGCGGTCTACCATTTTCGAGCGATTAATTGGTACATATTAATTAATAATTGAGATTAATCCTTAGTTGGATCTAATCGAATAGGTTCCGCCAGCAATTAATTCAACACTGATCTTACGGCAATACATTTGTATTTTTCTTCATTAATGGAATTCCTTACTCTTCCTCCAAAAAAAAAAAACTAGTAGCCCAATTTAAGATTCGGTAAGGTAAAATCTTTTGACTTCTTGTACAATTTGATTTGGGAATATTTGGTGGTTGGTTTTTGTTTTTCAGAAATTTTCTGTACGTATACCTTGACGTGATTTTTCTGAACATGAGAAGTCCAATCAAGGGCTTCCTAGGACTAGGCCGTGACGTAAAGTACTTATGAGATTCCCTTCATATACAGCATTTCTATTGTGTCTTAGAAAGATTTTATCCAAGCTTGCGAGTAGGTGACATTCCCTTTTTTTTTTTTTAAACCAATTTCATACTCAAATATAATGAAAGTAAAAAATAATTTTTTAATTTTTTTGCACCGTTTAAATATATCAAACAAGATTCATATTGATAGGAAAATCTTTTGCGTAAACATATGATTTTTGAGTTTGAAATTACTTTCCCTTTCTAAAAGTTACTACTTTTTAAAGAATTCGGAACACCCAATGACTATAGTGGGGCTCATGGCTTTTATGACATCTGTTTTTGAAAATTTTGTTGGAATTTGAGCTAATTTGATAGGATGTAGCAGGTCAGGGTCGTTCGTGAAACAATGAATCACACACTGGAGCTTTGGAAGGAGGTCCCAGGGGATCTTGAAAGGCTTTTGACTCGGTCTCAATCTAAATCATCGTCGAAAGGTAATTGTGCCTTAAATTTATAGAATGATGGATCAACATTGCTAATTTTGTGAATACGTAGACTAGACCTGTTGCATAATTAGCAATGTTGACGAATCAACATTGCTAATTATGCACACAAGCTAGTTCCCAACTTGTTCTTCTTTGGTGTCTTAGAAACTTATTAGGAAGTCAATAAGATTCTTGTACGTGTATGTGTATGTCGGGAAGAAACCACGAAAATGTTTGTGTCCAATGGATTGAAGATGGGTAAAGGCGCAGCAATTCGGTTATGTAATTTTGGATAACCTGTTTTGTCAATATACTAGAGAGAAAAGGCATCTTGTTGGTTCTCCAGGGGAGCTATTTGCGTGGGTCAAGACTAACATGGCTATGGTATCGAAAACACTTTCCTCTATTAACAGTTGGCAAACTTGGCATGGTTGGACTTTCCCAAATTTGTTTGTTTGTTTGATTTTTTTGTGGTCAAAGATTTCGACATCCTTTTGTATACTTGTAGAAAACATCTGCCTAAATCTTTTAGGAAGCTGAACAGTGGAAGGAATGTCACACTCTTTCTTTTAAATAGTAATTTTGTTTTCTTGATGCTGTGCTTGGATTCTGGTTTTTGGGGTGGCTAGTTTTGTTGGGGGGGGGGGGGGGGGGGGGGGGGGTAGGGGGTGGGTGGTGGTGGTGGTGGTGGTTGGGGAGGGAATGAAATGGAAAATATCAGGATATAGAAATCTCATAACGAAGACGTTCAGTTTAGTACTCCTATATTTTCATTTTATTTTCCTTTACCTTGGCAAGTTAAGATTCAAACATAGCAATAAGTAAGTTATTGTAATGGTACTTTCTAGTTTTTTAATCATCTAAGATCGTTCAACAAGAATGTTCATGCTTGGTAACTGTTGATCTTTGCTATTAATAGATTCTCAATAGCACATGCACAGCATATTCTTGTGTGCCTGTGTCTACATTTTAGAAATTCCCCTTGTCTAGTACCCCCAATCACCCCAATCATCTTGAAATCATTATTCTGTTGTTTAATGTTTACACAGAATAGTGATATCAATGGGGTTTTTCTGTTATGATGGATGAAAATCAGTTTTCCCTTGTTAAGGATATAAAAAATAAGTTACCCCTCCATCTAGTAGCTAAAGCTTTTGGGTTGAATGTAAAGTTTCTACATGGAACGGGTGCACGTGAGGGAGGAAGTTAGAGATTACAATCCCACATAGCTTGGGTATGGAATGGGTGATCACTTAATATAATATTGGGATGTCTTCACTTAACAGCTTAAGCTTTAGGGTTGGATATAAAGTTTCCTCATCGCTTAACACCACTGAGATTTTAAAAGCACACTAAGGAACTCTTGATATAAGGAATCCATCCATACCATTGGTTGTTTGTGACTGTTGAGTTATGGCAAAAGTATGTGTCATCTGCTGTTTTACTTCCAAATTTTAACCAACATAGCTTGAAACTAGCTAATGTGGGTTTATTATTTGGTTCTCCATTGCATAGGTGATGTTGGTGTTCAATGCTCCCCTTCTGTATCAAGAAGTTCCTCTGATGACTCTTTTGAAACTCCTAAACCGAAGAAAACTCCTCCCACAAGCAGGCTGCCTTCGTCTGATACTTCATTTGCTAACATCGCCCTAAAAAGAAGTCCTTCGAAGAGCGTCGACAAGAAACCAAGTATAACCACGATGGGTAAGATAGACGTAAAGAATAATTCTGACTGGAGCATTAAAATTGCTGTGCCACAGCCTTCATCTTTACAAGTGGCTAGTAATGTTGATTTTAAGGATGGAAATGTTGGAGTTGTGGATTCAATAACGTATGAGAGCAGCAGGAATTTGAAATCAGAAACAAAAAGTGTCCTCTTCAGTGAACCCTGTCATGAAAAATTGCATAAACTTATCGGTTTGAGATCTGGGTCTCGTGTCGTTCCCGTCTCTGAGATTGATGACTGTGAGTCGGATGTTGTTAAGAAGAATTCTGACTGGAGCATTAAAATTGCTGTGCCACAGCCTTCATCTTTACAAGTAGCTGGTAATGTTGATTTTAAGGATGGAAATGTTGGAGTTGCGGATTCAATAACGTATGAGAGCAGCAGGAATTTGAAATCAGAAACAAAACGTGTCCTCTTCAGTGAACCCTGTCAAAAATTGTCTAAACTTGGTGGTTTGAGATCTGGGTCTCGTGTGGTTCCCGTCTGTGAGATTAACGACTGTGAGTCGGATGTTGTACAGAGCAATGCTATTGAAGATGTTGATGGGAACCAGAAAGATATTGAGGGTCTAAATTTGGTCCGTAAACAGCTTGTTCAGATTGAAAATCAACAATCCAGTCTTTTTGACCTCCTTCAGGTATGATACAATGAAATCTCTCCTTTTTGCAGTGTTTCTGCGCTAGGTTAAAAGTTACTACCTATCTGGGAAAGGGAAATGAGTGTTCACCCTCCTATGTTTAATTATATAACTCCTTATTTTTTCTTTCTTACTGTAAGTTGACCTAGTTGCCCGTTCATTTTGAAAAAGTGTATTAAGAATTGACAAATGCAACGTTTATATTGTACTTGGACACAATAAGGATAAAAAAGGAGTTGTGTAGGTGTGCTGTAAAAAAGTGAGTGTTAAAATTATTTGTCTATAAAGTTACTAGTCTGAATTAAGGTCAAATTTGGCAGTTCACATTACTGATGTCAACTAATGATGTAAAGAAGGATCACCTCCCGAACTGAACTCAACATATCCTCGTCCTTTTGGACTGAAGTTTCGTCATGACATCTCGTCTTTGGGCCAAGAACACGACGATTACTGAGTGCCTCTTTATTCTATGTCATGGACATGTTCCTTATTGATGGTTTTATGTAAATAAAAGTCATATGCCATTTCTTACGGAGTGAAATTTAAAACGCATCTTTTGACTTCAACTTGTCTTTCTTGCAGAGGTTCATTGGTAGCTCCCAAAGTGGAATGAATTCCCTGGAGACACGTGTAAATGGCCTTGAGAAGGCACTGGACGAAATATCATATGATTTGGCACTATCTACTGGCAAGATTTCAAACACCGACTCTGCGGGAAATGCATGTTGCTTGTTACCTGCTGCAGACTTTTTGAGTCCAAAGTTTTGGAAGAGAGCAGAAGGCCAGTATTCTTCTCGGTTTTCTTTCCCTGGAAGAAATCATTCGCTGCCAGCCATGCGTAGTATGCCAAATAAAGATGCATATGTTGAAATTTCTAATCTGGGTAGCCCAAATGATCGGTGCCAAAGTTGGGATAGATTCGTGGCAAGCCCAGTAGCAAATCCTCACAGGAACTTAAGGGGAGGCCTAAAGTCATGCTCAAGTAAAAATCTGAAGATAAGTCAAGATGCTGATAAGTTAATAGCATGTGGTGTTGGTGGCCTTGAGGGGACTTTGATTCCTGGTTGTACTGCAGCAGCAAACATGATCAGACGGTAAATTTATGTTTAAACCTGCTCACTGTCATTAAATCCTCATTATTGACTCAAGGACGTCTATGCCTTAAAAATATTGCATATCTGCTTTTTACTTCGTCTTTCTTTTTGTGGTTTCCTATGCATTTCACATGATTAGAGGACTTGAAGAATTCTCTCTTTTATAGTGAGAAGAAAGTTTGTGCATGACTGGAACTTCTACGCATGTCTTATTTGTTCCCGTTTGTGAGGGAGAGAGGGCGATATTTTTTATCTTGAAATGGGCACTAGGGTTTTTCAAGTGCGATGCGGTGTGGGTATTGGGGTTGTTCAAGTGCTTACAGTGCCGGCAAGATCTGACTTGTAAATTTTAATGCCAGAAGAAGCCATGTTGGGCATATTATTCCCTTTATCGCTTTTCCCTAGTATTTTGTGTTTCTTCAAAGGAAGAAGAAAATTAAAGAAACACATCACTTCATTGCGTGACATTTAATCTCACAGCATTTATACGGTAAATTCTATGCAAGACGGGGCATAAATATTGGTAGATTTGCTTGTATAACTTTTGTTTTCCTTGCTCTATATTTTCATGTTTTTGCTCCTAAGATCTTGTTTTCATGTAGAACTAACGTGATTGTTTATTTCTCTTTCAGATCATGTGCTTAACGCAGGGGTTCAATTTCCCATACCATTCCACTAAGAGAGAAACATTTTGCTGTTTCATCACCAGGAGAAAACAAGAATGAAGCTGATTCTTGCAAGACAAATTACTCCTTCTATGCGCACAGAATGAGACCTCAAATTGAATGCAACTTTGTAGTATTTCTCAGAATAGTATCGACGCTACTTTGAAATCCTTAGTTTTGAGGGCTGTAATAGAGTATTGACGACATTGCTAAGCTAGTCGTGCAGCCGATTTGCGGTGTAACTTGGCGGAGGGAGTATGCATACGTGTTTGGTTTTACAACATTGTCGTGTACAGTGATTCATATTTTCTGTTTCTCGTGGTTCAGCTGGTAATCCTTTCCCATAGGCCGAAGAAATAAAAAAAACTCCTACTACCTCAATTGTCCTTAATACTCTACAGTGGTGCCGAACTAAACTTGTTTAAAAGGACCTGAATTCTAGTTTTTTGAAGGCGCAGAATCTACGTCTTTATAAAAAACTTCTAGTTTCCAGTTTCAGTATAGGTTTGGGTATGGGGTGTTTCTGGTGCATGCTTACTCTTTTGAAACCTAACTTGCGCTAGGATGTACTTGATGTTTTACCTCCCCCAGCAGGGTAGTATTTCTATAACTTGTTTTGTTTCAACAACTCTAGCCATGACCTAGATCTTCATTTCCAACAGCAATATAAAAATAGTACTATTGCTTTTTATAAACCCAAAGGTAGATCATACTCCCTCCGTCCATTTTTAAGTGTCCTGCTTCGTAATTCCAACTTATTAAAAAAACATCATCATTTTCACATCAACTTTTTCCTCCACTTTCCCTACTTAACTATCATCATTACACTTTTACTCACTAACTCTTCAAAATGGAATCTACTTTTAGGAGCAAAATAGACAATGCACCAACTTTTACCCATTAACTTTACAAAATGGACAATTATTAAAGGACAACCCAAAATGGAATACCGGACTCTAAAATAGGGACGGAGGGAGTATAAGGTTATTCAAGACATGGAACAAATCAAAAACTGATTAATGTGGAGAGAAAGGGGCATTAGGTAGCTAATCTTTTAAAGAAAATTAATTCCGAATAGTGAATTATTTGGAGTATAATCGAAAGAAGCAGCAAAATCAATGGAGATCGGGAAATAATGGACGCGTGTTGCATATTCTAAGTATACCTAAAACTCTTGTCAAACTACGAGAAGAATTTCTGACATAAAGATGGGAAGCACATCAAAATTGCACAAATATTGAACGAGAAACCAAGATTTCTTGCAAACCCTTCTTCATTTAGGTCCTTTTGAGCTAAGGCTCAGTACTAAAAAGAATCCTTCTTTCCCCTAAAGTCAGTCTGAGAATACCCTGGCTTTCGTTCCTCATCTTACCCCTACCCGACTGCTCCTGTCATTAGTTCCTCATCTTAGTACGAACCCTGTGACTTCTACTTAGTAAGTATTGGTTGGCTGCCTCTCGGTCCCATGATCCTCATCCTTCTAAGTCTGTTCTGTTGTTAATTTTGTTCTTGCCTCTATCATTCGGAAAAACCCAAATCGATGGGAATAGCGAGTTAGATGGCGCTACCTAGATTCCGGCTGCTCAGGGAAAACAATGTAACTAGAACAACAAGATTACTTGGATTGAAGAAAAGCTTGGAGGAACGTTGAGCTGACAAAAAATCAAGATATATGTACAAGTTGTTGATTTCAGTCTCTATCTTGCACGGCCACAACAAGGTTGTTCGCACATTTTGTAAGCGTAGCATCCAACTTATCTCCAAGTAACGAAATCCATGCCTGCAAGGAAAAGGAATGATGCGAATAAGATGAGTAAACAGTCTATCTGATGATGCTTGTTAAACGAATACATGGTAAGGAGTGTGATGGTTCACTAAAAGGACTACAAGATAATACACAAAAATCAATTATATTACGCAATGTAAAAAAGTACAAGTGAACTTAGGAAAAGACAAAAGTTGATAAAAAAGTTCTCAAATAGAAAAGAGGAGGTGCGAAACATTAGGAACATCAAAAGGAAAAGAAGATGTAGGTGAAGACAGAGACATGATTGTGCAGTGAAACATGCAGAGCTGATTTCCCCATTAAGGCGCTTGCTAGATACAGTGATAGAAGTATGGAAGGTCGGTAGATACACAGAAATGCTATAGCAGACAACCAGAGAGCCAAAATTTCTAGGTGTTACCTGGTCAGAAGTTGTAAATCCCCTAATCATATCTCCACCAATAATTGCAATTCCTTTGTCTCCAAGCGGTTGCAAGATGACCGCCTGGGATGTTAACACTTGTATCAGCAGTCTTGAAGAAGCTTGAATTAGCATACATATGAAAGAATAGTGACAAAGGACAACATATGAAAGAGAAATATAAAACATCACTTGGAAAAAACAAACACAGAGAATGCCAGTAAACGAGCTTGAATTAACTACTTCACACAAATATCAATCAACAAAATGCCAGTGTGCCACTGGAGACAAGTTCTAAGGTTTGCAAAAATGTGCAGACGACACCAACAGCAAAAAAAGCTACAGACATAACCATAGAATACTGCACAAGACTGGAGCAGGGCAAAGAAAGAGTTCACTTGCACTGGTAACTGGTTCTACTACTCACAAGTCACTAGTGAAAAACAGCAACCATGACACCATAAACCTATCGAAAGTTGAGTGACCACAAGAATATGAAGAACTTCTGTACAAGCTTCCACTGAATTTATCTAATAAAAATACTATCAAGTATCAACCTCTTAGCCTAATTATGTTATTTCTAAGCTCATGTTTCGTTCAACTCTTTTGGACCAATCTTATTTACATCGAAATCACACAGCCTACAACCAGAAAGGCACCAATAACGAAATCCTGCTGCAGTAGCACAGCTAAAATCCAATTTTTCTTCACAAAAAAAAAAAAAAAAAAACCCTCAGCCAGCCAAAATCTTGCATAGTAAAAGGGTAGTTTCATCTTTTATCCCAGAAGATCCATGTCTACATTGACAAATCTTGTTGCTTACCACCAGGTGGTTAAGGTTCTCTTGTTGCATGATCGTATCTACTACTGAAGCTCTCATGCTTCACAAAGGGCTCCAGGATCACTGACAGGCTGCAGAAATCTTTTCCTAGAATTTCATACCTATACGGCAATACTTAATGGTGAAAGTTGCTCAAAGTTAACAGCAAACCTTCCCTCAACTATCCTAGCTGTCATCATCTATACAGTCACTACAACAGTGAACAGATGTCCTTGATGAGAAATTATTAACCTTTCCACTTAGGTTTCTTACTCGTTTGAACATTTATTAGTCTTGGGTTGACATGGTTTTAATGTTATTGGTTCCTGGAAGACGACCAAAACAGCTGGCTATATCACAGAAAGGCATCTCTTGCTCAACTGTTAGGAATACTGCGGTGCCCAGGCAAACAGCATCCTGTTTACCAAATCTAAGAACTCTAAAAAACAGCAATATTTTGGCATGATGAAACAGAGCTTCAACAAGTCTAATAAACAAAATCAACAAGTTTTTAAACAAGGATAAAACATATTCATGGAAGATAAAAGTCCGATTACCTGCATATTAGGAGGCAGAAATGGTAGTTCTGACTTCCCAGGATAAAGAGAGAGATTTGCCAAGTAGCTCTCTAAAAGGCAGGAAATATAGATTTGTGGAGATCATCTTTTCAAAGTCATAGGTTTGAAATGGAATCATATCAAAATTAGGGGGAAATGAAACAGATAAGCAGTTGGTTCATATCATCTTACGTGACCCCGAGTTTAGAACACTTCGGTAGAGTGCACCTTGCATTAAGGTACTGGCATCGATAGGCACTGCTTCCCTGTCGTTAGCAGAGGATGATGCAGCAACCCCTGTTTGAAGGATAAGTTTGCTATCATACACAATAACTAGAGATCTGCAGCAAGTCGCAGCTGACAGGGATTCCCAAATCCTGGGAAAGGTACAAAGATCGTCAAAAAGCAGCCCGTCTAGGACATATGAGAAACTTCTCCTGTTGAGTATAAAATTCGCTGTTATAGTAATAAGCTAATCTTAATAATTCATGAGAACTCAATTACGTCTATCTGATGCATATTCGCATTGCTACAGTTGTCTTTCATAACCTTGGCGAAAAGTAAACATCGGCACATAACATCACAGAAATCTAAGTAGTAGGTTCAGAAGGGTAAGTGTATGTGATATTGTTTGAGTCCTAAAACAGAAGTTGGCGCTTGGATCCTCTATTTTTCTTATGACATTTAACAAAACTCATCAGTTAGAAAAGAAACATTTCTAGCTTTTCACATGGACAAGAATACAGCTATGTTTAGTGTTCAAACTTGTATGTTTCTTTCCTATAGTGACACGAAGATTCACCGGAACTAAACAAGATGGACAGAGTGCACGAGTTACAGAAGCTTCATACCATATTAACTCAGAAATTACAAAATCTGGAAGATGGGAATTTAGCCTCAGACACTCCACGCCTTGAGGACTTACCTGCAGCCAACATTTTAAAATTCTTAGTGCTTTCTAAGATTGAATTGGTAGAAATTCAACCAAGGGAGGAGGCCAATTAAATCGGGAAGAAAAAGAATGTGAAGTCCTCACCGCTACTATAGTTTTTGGCCGGATTGACAGCCATACCAGTCCTGCCAGAATATTCGTTACTGCCAAACCAAGTGCCAATAGATCTGCTCTAGACTGTGAACTGCTTGAAGAAAAGGTTTTACATAAGTATTGAGTTTTCATATTTAAACATACTTCGTAAAAATAGGAAAGCAATTATGACGGCAGCTATTTAAACATGCTTGTGAAAAAAAAGAATGCAATAATGTGGCGGCTACTTATTAAAACTAAGACATCTGTAACAAATTACAACTTGCAGGAAGGAAACCACTAACCAGGTGTACCAATCTCTAGACACTCTTAAAACTAAAATAAAACAAACTCAACTAAAGTCAGCAATAATACAATAACTAGACTACCTATTGCGCAGCATACCGCAATGATATGTGTAACTTAATAGGGGATATCAGAAACTCAGGACAGAATGCTGATACTCCACCAATTCATACCTTTCGATGGACAATTGTTCCCTAGGGATGCAATCCTTTTTAGTTTGTTGCCTGTCAATCACTAATAACGCTTGACACTGTAGTCTAGAGGTCCTATTGTTTCTTCATTCTCTATCTTGTTCTCTACTCCACAAATATATACATAATCTAACTCAACGATTAGTGCTGTAGGATTTCACAAAAGATGGGAATCTACCCTAGCAAAAAGGTTATCTTCACTAACCCCCGATAATGTCCCTTATTAAATGCTTGTCAGCCAGTATCCTTTTGCTTTAGCAAATTCCCCGAAGTTTCATAGCAACTCTTATTTTGCCCCCGTCAAGTAAATTCGAAATAGACATCATGTTTATATAAGTGAATTACCTTCAACGTCATATTTAAGATCCTGAGTTGTTGGGTTTTCCCCACATTAAATGCAGTTTGAAAAGAAAAAGAAAAAATGAATAATGGGTTGTTGTGTATTTAATTGGCCCATGTAAATATGGTCATAGGAAATCTTCTTGAGTGGGAGCCAGCAATTCCAAGAGCATTTGTGACGCTTGGAATTTGAAGAGCCAAGTGCGTGTAGATCTTTCTCTTGGTCCTATTTAAGTGAAGGGGTGCATGTGTGCTGTGTGTGCCAAGTGTGAGACCAAGCCACCAAGGAGAGGTGGCAGCCCCTTTGGAGGTTGCCGGATACACCAGCCGGGAGGTGAGAGGAGAGTAGATGTGAGGGAAAAATAGAGATGTGGGGGTGATTGTAAAACATTGTATAGAGCCGTGTGTTGGGAGCTCGGGGAGGGTTTTACATCTCACATTGTAATCTCTATTTTTCATATAGTGGAAGATTTCTCTCCCGTGGATGTACCCGAGTTTGGAGAACCACGTATTTTGGTTGTGTTGTTCTCTTGTGTGATTTGTTTTTGTTTGTTGCGCTTCCGTTGCGGGTGGGGATTACCGGGCATAATTCCAACAAGATTATATTGCTTCACTCTCCTCAAATGTTTTGCTCGTCTACCAAATGAAGACCTCAGACAGATAACCATAGATTAATATGTGGAGCACAAATCAAAAGTTGTGGAAACTTTATAAAACCCAAAACAATTGGCAAGGAGTAGAGAGGTCCCTCATGATCTCTCATTCCATACCCATAAGTGGAGAGGCCCTTAACTTTTCCAAGGCTCTAGCAATAGGGTATTTGAATATCCAACTAAATACGACCAAATTGAAACTTCCAACGAAAGTTTTACTTAACTCATCCATAGGCACTATCAGAATTTCGCATCCCGTTCACTATTTCCTCATCCGTGTGTAGCTTTTAGAATAGTAGGAGTATACAAGTAGCAAGTACTAAAAGAAGCAGAGGTTAATACTTTTACCTACTGGCATCGGCAACAGGAGCTATGCCCGAAATGCCGCGATTGATGAGAACAGCCAACAGAGAGACGGCGCCGACGTAGATTGGCAAGCTCCGCACGGCGTCGTCGTTTCTTGATACCCAGTCGGCCACCCATTCCCTTCTCGGCTTCGGTCCTCTGTAACCTCGCTTTCATTGGTCCCAAGATACTCGGTGAGAGAGAGAGAGAGAGAGAGAGAGAGAGTAAAATGTATATAATGAAGATAGATAGAGATAGAGATATAGATAAAGTGTGTGTGCGCGCGCGCGCATTGTATACCTGTAAGTTGGAAGAAACCCTAAAGGAGGGCGGGAAGGAGGAGGGGAGACGAGGAGGAAGGGAAGGGGGTGGTGGTGGTGGTTGTTTGGGGTTGAATATTCGGATGACGATTGGACGACGAAGAAGAAGATTTCCCGCTTCCATCGGAACTACTCTCTGATTTCTTCGTCTGATGATGGAAGCTTACAAATGAAGAAATTTTCTTTACGGAGTCGTTATTTGGACACACAACTTGTTAATGAAATTTTTTGAGAAAAGTCCAGTTTCACCGTTGTTGTTATCGTCATGTGCGGATACCCCTTGTGATTTAAAACTGACTACATAACTTACTTGTGGTTTTAAAAATGTGCAGATAGACCCCCTCCCGTCATGTTTTCCATCGATATTAACGGAGGTGTATCTCACACATCTCTGGAATGTAATCTAAGTCGTTCATAATATATTAAATAAATAATAAAGTATCTCTGTACAAAATCATCTCGATCAGGCATCAATAACCCAGTGATCTAATTTTTAGTAAATTTAAATTTGAAATTTTAATTTCATAACAAAATCGACTTGACCATAAACTTTTCATTTTTTGATTGACTTGAATTTTGGCATAGACGTAGTACTCGTTAAAATTTACAATATCAACGGTTTGGATTCAATTTTTGGTATACAAGATGGTGTGGTTAGATTTAAAAAAGAAGAAGAATCAAGAGACGTGATGGGGGTATAACGGTCATTTAATGTTGTGTCCGTTAATATGGATGGAAAACATGACGACAGGGGGTCTATCCGCATATTTTCAAAACCACAAGTAGGTTATGTGGTCAGTTTTAAACCACAAGGGGAGTATCCGCACATGGTGATAACCACAGGGGGTGAAAGTGGACTTTCCTCAAATTTTTTCGAAAAAAAGTTAATTGTGATTGGTCATAATTGAAAACAAATCTCAACTATTGATTGTGTGAATAGACAACTAAGACTGCACCGCTCCGTAAACAACCTGGATTAATTGTGATTGGTTATAATTGAAAACGAATCTTAGTTATTAATTATGCGAATAGACGACTGAAATTGTGTCGCTTCCTGTTCACGGAACCTCGTGAAAATTAAAAGACTCTCTCCTTACAAATATACTAATTTGTGGTTTAAATGGTAGTTTTGGTATTTTTAAGCGGGAATCAATGTTATTTTGGTGTCTATCCGAACAAAAAGAATATAACATGAACTCATATACTCCATGTTCATTCTCCCACTTGTGAGAAACCTCTCTTTTTCATAGTGCATTTTTAACTTTAACTATTGGGAATTGATTTTGACCAAATGCACTCTTTTTTTTTTTTTTTTTTGTAGTGATGTAAAATTACATAATTACCCTTTTCATATGTGAAAGGGAAAATGTATGAGGGGTATTTTGTGATTTAACATGAATGAAGACAAAAAATAAAGTGCACTTGAGACAAAGGGGAGTGTGAAAATCAATTTCTTTAACTATTTTGATTTCATAAAAGAAATCTCAACTCCTAAAGCCTAATAGGCCAAATCGAACCAAAAAAACAAAAAAAAATACGCCTACGATTCATTGCAACAATATAGGAGTAAAATTCTTGGTTATATATAAAAATAGCAATGCTCAATGGTGAAATTTTGTGCTGTAAAAATTAATCTGTAAATAGTAAACCAAAAAAGTAGAGAAATTTATGTATCACATCTTGTTTTGTTGCCATAAGTTATGACGTTGGAAAATGTCTCAGTTGCCGGAGTTGGCCTACGAAAGTGGTTGCTGGTGGTTGGAGGTGGAATTGATGATGGAGTGGCGGGAGAAAGTGAAAGTAAGTAATTGAAATGTTATGAGATAGAGTATTCCTATCATAGGCATTAATTTATTTTTAAAGTAAAGGACTTAAAAAAAAAAACTTGAAGAGTTTTAAATTCATCGAATCTAATAAGTCTTGCGAATACTTTTTCTACATTAAATGGGCCAATACTCCATAGTTTAATTGGAACTTACTTAGAGTATTGGCCCATTAAGGTCTGATCTCCTCATCCCATCAGACCCCAAAGAGGAGGTGGTAGAGTAATAAACTTTCACATGCCGACAAATGTTGGAGTAAAGCACAAAAATCGAATAGAAAATGAAAAGAAATTAAGCAAACAAAACGTTGCATAAATAAGCATATATATATATATATCGATGGTGCAGGCACATCGAAAGGTCGAGGTGAGGGAGATGAAGGGAAAGGTGAAGGTGAAAGGTACTTTATTTCTAAGGGTTATCAGTAGGGTCCCCCCAATCTCCTTATCCTCACACACCACACCCACCACCAACGGTGATGGTGAAACCTACTTTCTAATTTCTAATGCCCAAAAGGACACATCAACGTGGAAAACAATTTTATGAGTGCCGCAAAACTTTTTTACTCGGCAAAAATTAGGCTATGGAATTAGGCCCCGTCCCGACCCTGCCCTAACCCCAATCCGATCGCCGATTGGGATTGGGTTTCGCTAGATTTTCGGGTACTGGGTTGGGTTCGGGTAGGGTAGGATACGAAGTAATGTTACCCCGTCTTGAACCCGTTCCAAAATTAAATTTTTTTTTCTTTAGCTTATAAAATGATAGATTTACCCTTGTATTTTCTCCCTTGTAATTAACAAATTTTCTCCCATTTTATTTTTTGGATAAACAATTTTTCCTCATTTTTATGGGCGCGGGGCGGGAATGGACACATTACTAGATCGGGGTTTAGTTGGGGTCCGGGCCAGGTGGTATTTTTAGGATTAGGATATGGCAAAATCCGCTCTGTTGCCATCCTCAGCATAGATATCTTTTTAAATTATTAACGAACGATATCAGATCTAACATAATTTTTTTGAATAACTCATGTGTTCGAGGACTTTAAAAAACACTAACGCTTCGACCATAAGATAAGCTTCGGAAAAATCGTTGACGGGGTTGTTCGGATAAATAAGCCAAAGTGGCTTATTTTTTGTCCTTATTCAAATTTTTTTCGTATTACTTGGCTTATTGTCAATTTTTTGGGGATTATTGCATCTTCATGACAAGAGGAATCTAAAAAGTAAAATTTTTTGACCGAAATCTAATTATTTATTTTTTTTGAATAAAGGCGAAACAAGTGGCTTATTTTCGTTTTTTTTGTGGCTTTATTTGGCTCATTTTTTGAGGGAAAGCCAGTGGCTTTTTAAGCCGAACAAGCCAGTCTCTTCTTGGGATGAATCTATTCCTAGAATCGAACTCAAAACATCATCCCCACTACAATTTACGGTCCTTTTTTATTCATACGGTCGTGTCGTGTCGTGTGGCTATAAAAAAAGGAATGAATATTTTTCTGTAATGGAAGACAAAAAAGACGACCAAATGTCCACAAGAAGGAAGCTGAGAATTGCAAAGTTGACGGTGACTGGAGAGTCACTCCGCCCCCTCCACATCCTCTTTGTTTATTTATGGGATCCCGGCTCACCGCTAATTTCGGGGAACCCGGGGCTGTTATGAGCAAACACACATCACCGTGCAGCACTGTTTAATTTCACCTTGTTTTGTATGGTTCGGATTTTAAAAAATTCTTTAATGTTTTTAAAATTTGAACCAGTGATTATCAAGACGGATGGTAAATTAGAGCAATGCTGCACGCTACTGTATTTGCTCACAACAACCCCTGCTTCCCTAATTCGGAAGAGGACCCTCTCGGTTTTTAGGGCATTATTTTGGGCTCATCTCAATGATTAAATATATCAGTCACGTTAAAAATCATTATATATCGATTCAATATTGTTTGATATAGTATTTTCAAAACACGTTTTTGAGGGAGAAAAAAAAAATTACAAAGTGGATTAGAATTTATTTTTTAATCTGTTTTGAAAACGTGTCAACATTACCCGATTAATGTAATTTTTAGGGAGGTTGATGTTCTTTGTAAAGGTCTTTTGAGGAAAAAAATATTACAAAGTGGATTATAATTTATTTTTTGATCTGCTTCGAAAACATGTCTACCATTAGCCGATTAATATAATTTTCAGGGTGATTGATGTTCTCGATAAAGGGACTGGAAAGGATCCAGCTCGATAGCTTCCCATAAGCTTCCGTTGAATTTCTCACCCTCTCCACGATCATAGCTTAGCCAAAAATATTGGATTCTATGTGTCATATCATTATGGGACCTTAATCCCATTTAATTTCATTATGTTCGTATGACAGATTCATGCACCGTCTCTTTTTTGTTTTTCTTTTCGACATAGTGTACCGCGTACGTACAGAAATGAATTTAGTCTCCAATGCAGAACAATATTCCAAGGTCATTTAACCAAAACGCCAATCACGTGTGTTTTGTATTTTGGAGTATTTTTTTTGTCTTTATGTGAAATTTTTTTGTGTGTATATCAAACTTTTGTAACTCATTGATTCATATCGATGAGAAGAATCGGAAAAGTAAATTTTTTTTATCGAAACTCATAATTTTTTTAAAAAGACAAAAAAAGAAGAAGTTACTCTTTGAGTAAAGACAAAAAATAAGTTACTATTTGACTTTTAAAGCCAAATTCACCCTAAAAACCTAATCACTGTTTAGGGCAAAGCGAATGGATGATCCATCCAGTCCCGACCTGTTTGGGGCCAACCGGCCAAATAGGAGGCCGATTTCCTCGTCGAGTACATTAGCTACACTAAAAAAACATGTCTAGGACATCGTTTAATACGTTTTCAGAAGAAAAAAAAAAATTTCTTGAGAAAACTAGATTTGATTTCGTGTTGCAATATTTTTGAAACTTATTTTTCTGGTGATCAAAACATACAAAGATAAAAATGTGTTTTAAAAATATATCAAACGATGTCTTATAACCATGGTTTTTGAAGGTACTAATGTTCTCGTCGACGTCGTTTCAGAAAATTGAACGATCCAACCATCTAAATCAGCTCAGAAAGAGCCCAAAAGCGAACTGAACCGGATCAGACCATCCAGGGATTGGAGATGGCCCATTTCCATAAAAATCAACACAAGATTAGAGATATTTATCTCAACATGTTCAAATTCAATGTATTAATGTCTGGAGTTTCTCTTTGTTCATTTAGGGCCGGTGTTTGGGCTGAATTAGTTCAATCAAATGGCAAATGATTGTGTGCGGGCGTGCCAGAAAAGAATTAATTTTCAAAAAGAAATTACTCTTTCCAAATGATTTGAAACAACTAATTGGAATCAGGCAACTGTGTTATCCGTTCGAATACCTCAATTAAGAGGATTTTTCCTTAAGGTATCAACCAAATAAGAGATTGACGCGCTTCGAATCAGAAAAGATGACTGAACACAAACAAACCTGAATTTAATCAAAGGTATGCTTGTATGCAAACACTCTTAAGATTCTATCAAAATAATACAGAAATAAGCACACTGAATTTAATCGAAAGTGGACCTACAAACGACTATTCTTTGGTAAGAAGAATGCTTAAAGGAAAATAAGAGATCTTGAATTTAATCGAAAGTAATCTTACATGCAAATAAACCTTCAACTTACAAAAAGACCCTACTCTAAACTAATCTAAGTACTAATCTACGATAGATCTCTGAGCAATCATTTTGTATGAATTGTCAGATGATATGAATCTTTGTCGGGGGTTCTCTCTTCACTTGCTTCTTCTATTTATAGATGATGAGCATGCCTTCGATCTCTACTTCCCACGTTTATCTCCATGTTTGCCACGTAAATCGGCTGAGAGGGGCCTTCGAACGGTTACTCTGATATTTCCAGAACTCTTCTCTCTCTCCACGCTTCGATAATGGTCATTTCCTGGATCGTGGTATCCCTGCTTTCATGCAACGTGGGCTAGTGTTACATGATTGGCTCAAATGATTCCCTGCAAACACATCTAACTCCATTATAAATTAAAGTAATAGTGGCAATCGTTTGATGGTCTTTAAAGATTAATCAACGATTGAACTTAATCGTCTTTAAAACCACCGTTAATTACTATCCAAACGTCATCGGTTCCAATTAGAACGGTACCGTCTAATATTAAAATGACACCATCATTAGACCCCGTAATCCCCTGCATCTCGGGCCTAACTGGAACACATTTTAATTAGTTAGCACACTATTCGGCGCCACGTGTAACTTTCTTATTGGGTGGCATATTTTAGGATGTAAACACCCGGCCGGTCTCTAATAAATTTTTTTCTTCTATCCATCTCTCTCTATCCGTTACTCTAAAAAAATCTCTTTCAAAATCCAAATTGAATGGGGGAGTATTTGTTGCACAAAAGAATCCAAGAGAACCGTCCAACCCCGAAAAAGAAATGAAACGCATCTGCTTCCTCATACCTTCCCACAACCTCCCAGTCCATTTCAGAAGAAACCGAAGAGGATCAGTTTCCCTAACCAAACACGTTACCACTACTGGAGTATATGAATCCAGACCACCCCCTTTGTCTCATTCCTTACTTCACTTTCTCTCTCCTCCATTCTCTCTCCTTTTTCATATGCGCCTTCAATAAAAGCGTTACTAGCTAGCTACCTGTTACAAGAACAGTGAACCGCCGGCGATGTCTCGGGTGTGTTCGCTGTGCGGAAACAACGGCCACAACTCGCGCACGTGCTCGGCCGGAGCCTCCGGCAGCGGCGGCGGCGGCATCATGTTGTTCGGCGTCCGAGTCGCGGAGGGAATTGGATCGTTCAGGAAAAGCGCTAGCATGACCAACCTCGCGCAGTACGACGACGATCAACCTCTCCTCGACTCCAACTCCGACCTCGCCGCGGGATACGCCTCCGACGACGTCGTCCACGCCTCCGCTCCCAATCGTGAGCGCAAAAGAGGTACCCCGGGCCATATAATATCCATCTCTATTTGTTCAGTCTGGCCATGATCTTGTTTGGAATTTTTTGTTGCTCGTTCAAGATAATTTGATCTGCTGCAGTTTGAAAAAAAAAAAAATTTCTTGTCCAACTCAGGTCTGAATTTGGCCCGTTTGATTTTAACGAGCTGGACCCGAGTTTCGAAAATTTTAAAACTCGAATTTGAGCTTAATTGTCCAAGCTCGAATCGAGCCAGAGTCGGACTAATTTATTAGTAATTGCAATTCAATTAAGAAAGACTGAACGATAATTTACTGAGCTCGAGTCTAAGAGGGTTGAACTCGATTCAGCTCGTCTGCAACCTCCAATAATATTAACAGAATTGAATTGATTTGTGGGTACAGGAGTGCCGTGGACAGAGGAAGAGCACAAGCTATTCTTGATAGGGTTGGAGAAGGTGGGGAAAGGGGATTGGAGGGGGATTTCGAGGAATTTCGTGAAGACACGTACGCCTACTCAGGTGGCGAGCCATGCTCAGAAGTATTTCCTCCGTCGTAGCAACCACAACAGGAGGCGCCGCCGTTCTAGCCTCTTTGATATCACCACCGACGCGGTAATCTCAATCACCCGTACAAACTTCAATCCCTGGTCCATACAAAGTTTTGCTCTTATATTTTAATTGGCCTTAGTCAGCGAATGGTAAGATTTGTTCTCAAATTTCAAAGCGTGCATAAGTTGACGTGAACACCTAATTTGTAAAAAACTTATGCCTTGTTCCTTTTGAAACTTAAAAAGAATTTTTTAAAAAATACCCCTTAGATTCCTCCTAGATTCCCCCTACCTTTAACATTTCTCTCTCTATCTCTCCACTCATTACCCCTAAAATTTTTCAAAAAATTTTTCAAATTGCAATCCAAACAAAGCATTAAGCTCTAGTCTAAAATGAATCAAAATTTTTTAATTTATAACCAAGTGTCCAAATACTTTTCCTGTACCTCGACTAATCCAGAACGGTGAATTTGTAAGCTGATTGGATGCTCTTATAGATTTGGCGTTGTTCCGTTACTCTGTTCAATTTATTGACTTTTGATTTAATTTCCTCGAAACAGTGTATGGATTCAGTAATGGAAGATCAAATTCAGCAAGAAATCATATCACAGCCACTGGCTCACAGCAATCTCAAGGGATTCCCAGCTTTTCAGGCACCGCGAAGCCCGGTGTTGTTACCTGTCCTCCCTCCATCTTCAAAAATGGCTGGTCTCAATTTGAACAACCCACCACCAAACGGGGACCCCTTGCCTCCTCTTTCTCTGAAGCTCTCCGTGCCAGAATCAGTGCTGCCGCCACCGCCGCCGCCGTCAGATCAGAAGCCGCCGCCGGCAAGACACTCGTCGGGTTTTCAGGGAATGTCCGGTAGCTTCAACAACACTAGTAATAGTAGTGGGGATAGCATCATCAGTGTTGCTTGAAGAATATAGTACTGTCCATATAAAGTTCCTATGCTCCTGCGTGCAAAGTATGTATATATAAAAGTTTAAAGTGGGGATTAGTATTATTATTTAGGTTGGATTAGGGATTAAGATTATTAGGTTATTAAAACAGGTGATTCCTTGTTTGTACAGTGGAGAAAGATTTGTGGGATTTGATGTGGTGTGTCGTTTTCAGTTAGTGGGGGGATTCTGGTTCATATAGTATTACTCTATTATGATTGGTTGGTCCATTGCGTTTGAGAAATTTTTGGATGTCGAAAGGGTACGTGTGGCTGTATCCGTCGGTGATTTCAGCTGTCCAAATGTATTTTGGACGGCTCAGATTTATTTCATCTTTCTTTCTTCAGCCGACCACTCCTCTCAATAAAATCCGAACTGTCCATAACATATTTGAATAGCTAAGATCGCTGATGGGGTAGTCGGGTCCTAAAAGCTTTGTTTGATTTACATTTTAGAAAGTTATTTTTTAGAGTTGAAGTAGTAATAAGTAGTAATAATCCTCTCCCTTCTCTCTAACTTTCTCTCTCTAAAAACCAGTCTCAGGTTTTCGGCTGGGGAAGGGGCGGTGCCCCCCCCCCCCCCCCCGGTCACCTCCTCCTCCTCCTCCTCCTCCTCCTCCTCCCTACTCCTCTGTCCTGTGTCGCCTCTCCGGTAGTGGATTTGTGCTGTGCAACCGGCGAAAGGGTCATGGCCAATGGCTGTTTTTTGGCCCGTTTTTCGGTTGGGTTTCCTCCAAGTCCTCTGATCTGGAAGGTAGCGGCCATCGGTGGTGCTTTGGGCCAATAACGTTGTGGGTGAGTTTGGGGTTTCTGCTTTAGTTTTTGTGTCCGGCTTGCTCCGGTTCTTTCGGCTGGTTTTCCAGTCCGGCTCTGTTTCCAGTCTGGGTTTCCCCCAGATCTGAAGGGTGTGGTGGTGGGCTAATAAGTCTAGGTCTGTTTTTCTTGTTTTCTGTCTGAGTTTTCTCCGTTTCCAGAGTTTGGTTGTTTGTCTCCGCCGGTGAAATGGGTTGCGCCGGCGTGGTGCGGTCTCTGGCAGTGGTGTGGTCGACGGCAGTTCTGGTTTTGGAGCAGATTTCATCCGTACTTAAGGCTATGGTTTGAGCTGGGCGTCCCTTTGAGCTCTACTTCTAAAATCGGAGACGAGTTCATTGCCCTGCATTTATGTATGGTCTGCCTTCGGCAGGTGTGCTTAGGAGCCTCCTCGAGGATGTGCTTCGTGTCTAGGTTTTAGTAGTGTTGGTTCATTTCTGTATTTTCTGATGAAATTGTTGTAGCCTTTGGGCTTTTACCTTCGGGTATTTGTGAAATGAAATTGATTTGACTGTTCAAAAAAAAAAAAAAGTGGAGAGAGATAGAGAGATAAGTTTATTAGAAACTGTGCCAAGAGTTAAAATAACTCTCCAAATGTTAAACCAAACAGAGTGTTATTGTTCACAACAGCACCAGGTACTCTGTCATTTTGTCTTTTCTATTTTTAGAAATTTCAACTCGAAAGAAGGAAAATATCTGAATGGGTATATTCCGATCATATGCCTTTCCAGTCCACGGTGGAGCTTAAGCTGGAAAGGTCTGTTGGAGCAAGGGCGGGGTACCCGGGTTCCGGCACAATTCAAAATATTCGCATTAGTTGTACTAGTTTTTCGGGTTAATTTTATAATTTTGTAAGTCGCTTAAATGCGTAAAACTCTTAATTTTCTATACATGTGAAAAAAAACTCTCCAAAATTCTACGTTATCAATCAATTTTTTTTTTGTCGCACATGTAAACTTAAAAGACAATAATATATATACACACAATTTTGTCTCTTCGTCAAACCTAGCAAGCGACGGATAGAATATAATTGATCATTATCCAGAATACCTGTTTGGCCCCCCGCTCAAATCCTTCCTGTTAGAGCTATCATTCATATTCTTTTGGGTTTCTTTTATTTCAGCCATTACTAAAAGCAAATAGCTGCAATAATTGGAAAGAAAATTTATTCAGGGTGGTACAAAAAGATGTTGATTTTAGATATCCAAAGCAAACACAGTCATGATTCGTGGTGATTTTATTTTATAATTCAAAATCAAATAGTTGTAGCTTACTATTGTATATGGAAAGTGTTATATACGGTAATTCGTTTGGTTTAAGTTTTGAGAGAGGTTTTTGGAGTAATCAATATATAGAAATTGATTGGAAAAATAAAAGTAATAATTAGAAAGAAAACTTATTGAAAATTGTGCATGGGGAGAGAGATTGGGTTTTGAGACCCAGAGCGAATGCAGTTCTGAAGTCAATTTAGATAAAACATTTTACCTACCATCTTTTTGGTTGTCCGTTTTCAACTTGTTCATCTTGTTGACTGTAATTTTAAAACGAAAATTAAAAATTGACGAAAAACAAGATATTTGTTGCTAAAGATGAAAAGGTTGAAAATGACCCTTTTTTTTAAATGACAATTTTACAGAACTTTTCTTCGCCTTCTATTATTATTTCGATTGATACATTTATATTTTTCGATTCTTTTCGATCGTCGAGATGAGTGATTAATTACAAGAATTTTGACAAACGGAACAAATTTAAAAAATTCAATGAACACAAATAAGCACTGGAGGAACCAGAATTTGATTGCACTGGGGTCAAACCGTCAAGCATATACAACACATATAAGGGCAAAATGTTTGGAGGACATATCCTATGGGGCAAGTTTGTAGAAATACCCCCAAAACTACATTACTCCCCACATAAATTTTTCATTGAGTGGGGTCAGTGAACCCTCATTGCCCAAGTGTAAGTCCACCCCTGCTAATAAGACAAATTAGTATCTTTAAAAAGAATTAGTATTTCAGTTCAAACTCACCCTTATGGCCTGTTTAGAGGTGGGAGTGTTAGCCCAAAGGTTTCTATGGAATACCTTATTGATTTTGATGATAACAAAACATATTTTATTGAAATTGAAATATAATTAATACTGTATGATATTTGCTATTGATTTGAATAATGTTTATTTTGTAGTATTTGATTGAGGTACACAAGGAAAGATTCTACATCAAATTCCTATCTTCAATAGTCAAGATTTATTTTGGAAGGAAGAAGATTAAGGACAAATCTTCATCTAACATAAATGGCTGGAGAATTCTCTCAATAGAAAGTTTGTGGTTTGATTGATCAAGATACAAGGAAAATCGTTCCCTAGTTGGTGGAATTCGAATTTGAAATCATACAAGATTTTTACCAGTTGACTGAGTCAGCCCCAGAAGAATTGAGTCTGCTCATTATCAGGATTTGAATACATAATTGAAGGCCACGAAGTTTGGAAGTATTATTCATTGGGAAAAGAAAAGGAAATGCTGGAGATTATATCTATATATTGCAGGAGCTTCATTCAAGTCTAATCAAAGAAGAAAATGGAAAGAGTCGTTGGAAAGGCAAGATTTGTGCTACAATATTTTTCTCCAACGGTTATTTTTTCAAGCATATAATGAAGAGAAAAGGCATACACGGAAAAATACAGAGAGATTGAAGAAACGAGCTTATTGTAAAGAAGAAATTAATCGTGAGCTAAATTGGTTTTATCCACACTTAGAGAGAGTGTTATTTGTGAGTTGATATTCATTGTAAAAGGGATTGTACACCCCTATTCATACTCTTGTGAGAGTTAATCTTTTTGTGAGTGGTTTTGGAGAGAAAATCACTTGAGATTTAGGTGTTACTAGCACCGGAGTCAAAACTAGTTGGGTTAGGTGTGACTAACACCGGAGTCAAAAATAGTTGGAGCGATTGAGGATAGATTGCTCGTTGTAAAGGTTGTCTAGCACCCGCAAAGTTAGAAGATTGTAACTATTGGAGATAGTGCAGCAAATCCCGAGTTGGACACTTGGGGAGTGGACTAGGCCGTGAAGTTGCGGACCGAACCACTATAAATCCTTGCGTTTGATTCTCTCTTCCATACTCTCTTTATTTTCAGTTTTGCATATAAATATTGCATGAGTAGAATAGTATATCATTGAAATTGGAATTGTGGTTGAATAAATTGCAATTAGTTTTTTAAAATTCCGCGTTATATTTGAGATACCCAATTCACCCCCCCTCTTGGGTTGCTATTTGGACCAACAATTGGTATCAGAGCGAGGCTCTAATTATTTTTTGACTTAATCGTCCTAGGGTAAGATCCATGGCAACCCCTTATGGCACCTTTCTTCCCGAGGGCCAATCGAGCAATAGACCTCCTTTATTTAGCGGGTCTAACTATAATTATTGGAAGGCTAGAATGCGTATTTATATTCAAACTGACTACAAGTTGTGGAGAGTTATTATTGATGGGCCACACCGTCCTACAAAAACCGTAGATGGAGTTGTAGTACCGAAGGAGGAAAAGGAATGGAATGCTAGTGATATTACTGGAATTGAACTAAATGCTAAAGCTATGAATCTGCTATATTGTGCTTTAGATCCTAGTGGGTTTAATAGAGTTTCTGCATGTGAATCGGCTAAAGAAATTTGGGATAAGCTGGAAGTTGCGCATGAGGGTACTAGTCAGGTAAAAGAATCAAAAATTGACATGCTTGTTCATAAGTATGAATTGTTTAAAATGCAGCCTGATGAATCCATCACTGACATGTTTACACGCTTTACTGATATTATTAATGGCTTGAAATTTCTTGGAAAGTCTTACTCTAATGTTGATCTTGTGAGAAAGATTCTCAGGTCATTACCAAAGCAATGGGAGCCAAAAGTGTAACGACCCGGATTTTTGCCCTAATTTTTTTTTTTCGAATAAAGAAATTGTTTTTAATCAAATAGACTTTAGTAATTGATTAATTATTTAAAAGTGTTATTAGATTAAACCAAAATCTAGATTATTATTTTTTTTCGTAACCAAAAATTAGTTTAGCAAAATTTTAATTCAACTGGGAACGACCCGTAATTTTATCATTTATAAAATCATTTAAAGAGTATCGTTTGTAATAATAAAATTATCTTAATTATAATTATCTAGTAGATATATACAAATAAAATTAATTTAAGCATTATTATCCCACTTTTAATTCTTTTAAATTGCATGCATGTAAATCCTATAACTCTCACTCTCCTACTCAAATCCTACCTCCTTCCTCAGTATATTTCCGTCCCAATTTCGTCCATACCGAAACCCTATAGGATACAACCTCTTAAAAATCCAATTTCAAGCGAAACTCTTCAAATTCTCCTATATATACCCTAGTACGTCAACCCTAGGGCACACCACGAAATTTACCACGCCCCACCAGTCCAGAAAAGAGAGAAAAGCAGGAGAGATTGAAGCTCCAATCTATGGAGTTCTAGAGAGAGAAAGAAAGAAAGAGAGAAAAGTGGGTTTGTGATCAAGAACCAACCAAAACCCGAATTGACCATTCTAATCCCTTCATACAAGTCCTAGCATCACCAAACGTCGACCAATTTGATCCCAAGATCTCCCGATCGAAGAAACCGAAGTCTCCGTCCAAAAAATTCAAGTTTCGGTTTGTGGATCAATTCGATCCAATCGAGGTATTATAATTCAATCCAAACACTTCTCTAAGTATATTAAGTGTTTTTATGCGTAACCCAATAGCCCAAATGGACCCATGCATCGAAAACCGTAGGAAAAAGAACGTTTCTGCCGGATTCACCATTCTGATATTATATTTGAACCCGACACTGTATTTGTAATTATTTACGTAAAAGATGACCCTTTTGATATTTATTTTACAATCTTTTTGATATTAATATAATATCAAACTACTGACTTCATATTATTTTATTACAGTATAATATCATATTAGTATAAACCGTTTTAGTTATATCAATTCAATTTATCTAGTAATTTTAAATGTTTCGAAAGTGTTTTGCGACATCCCGAACACTATTTTTGACCCCCAAACTATTTTTTCTAGACTTTTCACATCTCAAAGATCATAACTTGTTAAGGTCATTTTTTTTTTATTTAATTATCTATTTATTAAATTATTTATTAGTTATCGTTCAACGTTTACAAACGAAAATTAGTTACGACCTTTCAACCAACGTTTTAACACTTCAACTAATTTTTTTTAGACTCTTTGAATCTCAAATACAGTAACTTGTCAAATTAAATATTTTTTTTATTTAATTCACTATTTATTATTATTTTTAAAGTAATTCCAATCAAAATTACTTTACGACTTTATAAACATTATTATTAATGCCCGAATAATTTTATTTCGACTCCTCACTGTCCAAATATGAAATTATATCAGTCTTAATATTTATTTTTATAATTAATTATTTATTGTCTAATTACTTCACTTTCGGTCTTTTTAATTAACGTTTTCATTTAAATTAATTCCTCGACCCTCCGAACCCAACTTTTGACACATCAACTGGTTGTGTAAGACCTTTAGAACTCTTATTAGGGTTATGTTAATTATTCTAATATTTTTATCTAATTAATGTATTTAATTAGCGTTTAATAAATCTAATTACTTTGTAATAATTATTAAAAGCTTAGAAAATATTTATTTAAATATTTATGGAAAATCCTACTTCATTATTGACATGATGGCTATACAAGAATAAGGGCAACGGCTCATCCATAAAAAGTTGTGTGATTGCATTGCTCGTTAATTGTTTTAATTATTATTTGATTTAATTGTATATTGCTCCAACACTTGATTTATTTGTTAGATTGGACCCTAGAGACATGGGGTGGTATGCGAATAGAGTTCATATTAGACGATGCTAGGTAATGGATGAAATGGAAAGTTTTTATTTTTAGAATGCCTGCAGGCGAGATTTTGAATGTGATGAGTTGGATGTGATGGCTTGAAACTGGCAAAGTAAGCCCAGTGGTGATTGATGAATTGATAGACTGGCGGGGGTCCAGTGATGATATAAAACCTGGCAAAGTAAGCCCAGTGATGTTTTGATAAAACCTGGCAAAGTAAGCCCAGTGATGTTTTGATAAAACCTGACGGTTGGTCAGTGCTGTTTTGCGATGATAAAACCTGACGGTTGGTCAGTGATGTTCTGCGATGATAAAACCTGGCAAAGTAAGCTCAGTGATGTTTTGATAAAACCTGACGGTTGGTCAGTGCTGTTTTGCGATGATAAAACCTGACGGTTGGTCAGTGATGTTTTGCGATGATAAAACCTAGCAAAGTAAGCCCAATGATATTTTGATAAAACCTGACGGTTGGTCAGTGATGTTTTGCGATGATAAAACCTGGCAGGTGGTCCAGCGATGTTTTGTGATGAGATTGAAACTGGCAAAGTAAGCCCAGTGATGAGTTAAATCTAGCAGGAGTTCAGTGATGAATTGAAACTGGCAAAGTAAGCCCAGTGATGATTGTGAAGTGGTATATAAGATAAGCGAACCCTAGTCATGATTCAGGCATGATAAGCTTACCCCTTGTTGTAGTTATTGGGGTGCACACTCGGTATATAACTTAGGTGTATCTGCGACAGCAAAGGGAAGTGACCTCATGGGACCGAGCATGGCTAGCGGTTGGGGAGGAAAGATCCCGCGGAGGAGATCTTAGATTTCACGATAGGATGATGGATAGTAATGAACTGGTTTATGTGGAAAAAGCTCTGTTTTACTTGTTCGCATTACTATTATTCTGTTGATGCTAGCTGTAAAGTAAGAGGGGTGGTTGGGTTGGATTATTCTACTGGGTGATTTTATCACTCACGGGTACGTCTGTATCCTGGCAAATCGTTTGCTTCGGCGATCAATTTGCCAGCGAGTGCAGGATTCAATGGTGGAGCAGTTTAAAGACAGGAGGAAAGCCAAGAGCGAAGATCGAGAATGCTTGGAATCGTATCAAGATTAGAGTCAGCTCTGGAGTCAATGTATTTTAAATCACTAAATCTATCTTGAGTTTGTAATATCTAAACTTTATTTTAGAAAATTATATTTATTTAGCAAATTTTCTTAAGAAAATTATTTTATTCTACTTAAAAAAAGTCGGGGCGTTACAAAAAGTGACGGCAATAATTGAGGCCAAACAAGACCTCACAAATTACAGTTTGGATGAGCTTTTGGGTTCTCTTATGACTTATGAAATCACGATGAACTTGGAGGATAATGGAAGCCGTAAGAAAAAGGACCTTGCTTTTAAAATTTCTACTTCAAGTACATCAAGTGAAAGTGAAGATGACTCTGAATCAAGCGGTGATGAAGATCTAGCGGTAATCACAAGAAAGCTCAAAAAGTCCATGACAAGAAAAATGCGAAGGGCAAAAAGAATTTTAGAAAAAGATGGTTCCAAAGGAGAAAATAGCAAGAAAAGAGACATTATATGCTATGAGTGTAAGAAGCCGGGCCATTTGAAATCACAATGTCCTGAAATCAAGAGGTCAACGAAAAAGGCAAAACGAAGAGCAATGCTTGCAGCATTGAGAGAAATTGATTTGAGTAGTTCCGAAGAAAATAGTGACCAAGAAGTTGCTAACCTATGCTTGATGGCACATGGTGAGGAAGAGGTAAACTCTAGTGATGATTTTGATGAACAATTTACTTATGATGAACTATTAGATGCTTTTGAAGAATTGCATTCCAAGTTTAAGAATTTGAATTCCAAATATAAGTCTCTCAAAAAGACTAATTTTTCCCTCTTAGCTGAAAATGAATTTTTGAAAAATGAGAATGATTGTTTGAAAGAAAAAATTGAACAAGTCTCTTTTTTAAAAGAAACTGTAAATGAGTTAATACCTGAAAACAATTTGAGACTTGAAAATGATGCTTTAATAAAAGAAGTTGAGGATTTGAAAACATCCCTTTCTAAGTTTGTTCAAGGAAAAGAAAATTTGGATATACTTCTTGGAAAACAAAGATGTGTTTTTGACAAAGTGGGCATCGGCTTTAATCCCACCAAAAAGCAAAAGTTTTATCGAAATTTCTTTGTAAAATCAACTTCTTCTAGTCATTCTTACACTTCTTGCAACTATTGTGGAATGAATGGTCATTTATCATATTCTTGTCCTATTAGTAAAAATATTAGTGTTGGAACGAAAAAGATATGGGTTCCTAAGCATTCTGTCACTAACCTTCATGGACCCAAGCTATTGTGGGTACCAAAGAACTACATATGATTTATTTTTGTAGATTGACGTGTGCTCAAAGGTGAATGTTTAAAGATGGTTTCTAGCTAGACAGTGAAAAAGATGAGTTACTGCAATGGAGTAAGCTGAACAGACTAATAGAGTCAACTCAGAGTCGATGGTATGATTATTAATGGTTAATTTTAGCTGCCCAAGGTTCTATACTCGATTTGAAGGTACTGAATTTGATGAGTTATCTACTGTTTATTAACTCTTGCTAATTGAAAAGTTTTTTTTAATCTCGTAAAGCTTATGTGAAAATATCTTTTTCCAAATGACTTTGTTTTCAAACGGATAAGGCTCTACGATAACATATGGTGATTAATCCTCCTCTAGGTTTATTAAACACTGTTACTGTGCTTAATGTCTAACAAGCTTTTCAAGTGAAGGCAGCTTATGGATTGTTTTGGCGAGCATGAAGCTTTATTTCTTCCAACGAGATTGAAAGGGAGTTTCAAACTCTACAGAAAATGAAGAATTTTTGTGGAGAATCATGAACAAAGAGTCCCCTACATTTTGTTGATGACAATGGGGGGAAAATATTGTGAATGTCGAAAAGAGAGATGATTCTATCATGTCTTCCCCGCGATCTTTTTGTTGATGACAAAGGGGGAGAAATATTGTGAAAGCAAGAGGGGGAGGATAAGCTCAAGCAAACGATGCATAAATTCAGGGGGAGTATCTTAATTCTTTTGTTATAATTATATTTCAGAATGTTATTTGAGTAAAATAATTAATGGTTTGTCATCATCAAAAAGGGGGAGATTGTTAGCCCAAAGGTTTCTATGGAATACCTTATTGATTTTGATGATAACAAAACATATTTTATTGAAATTGAAATATAATTAATACTGTATGATATTTGCTATTGATTTGAATAATGTTTATTTTGTAGTATTTGATTGAGGTACACAAGGAAAGATTCTACATCAAATTCCTATCTTCAATAGTCAAGATTTATTTTGGAAGGAAGAAGATTAAGGACAAATCTTCATCTAACATAAATGGCTGGAGAATTCTCTCAATAGAAAGTTTGTGGTTTGATTGATCAAGATACAAGGAAAATCGTTCCCTAGTTGGTGAAATTCGAATTTGAAATCATACAAGATTTTTACCAGTTGACTGAGTCAGCTCCAGAAGAATTGAGTCTGCTCATTATCAGGATTTGAATACATAATTGAAGGCCACGAAGTTTGGAAGTATTATTCATTGGGAAAAGAAAAGGAAATGCTGGAGATTATATCTATATATTGCAGGAGCTTCATTCAAGTCTAATCAAAGAAGAAAATGGAAAGAGTCGTTGGAAAGGCAAGATTTGTGCTACAATATTTTTCTCCAACGGTTATTTTTTCAAGCATACAATGAAGAGAAAAGGCATACACGGAAAAATACAGAGAGATTGAAGAAAAGAGCTTATTGTAAAGAAGAAATTAATCGTGAGCTAAATTGGTTTTATCCACACTTAGAGAGAGTGTTATTTGTGAGTTGATATTCATTGTAAAAGGGATTGTACACCCCTATTCATACTCTTGTGAGAGTTAATCTTTTTGTGAGTGGTTTTGGAGAGAAAATCACTTGAGATTTAGGTGTTACTAGCACCGGAGTCAAAACTAGTTGGGTTAGGTGTGACTAACACCGGAGTCAAAAATAGTTGGAGCGATTGAGGATAGATTGCTCGTTGTAAAGGTTGTCTTGCACCCGCAAAGCTAGAAGATTGTAACTATTGGAGATAGTGCAGCAAATCCCGAGTTGGACACTTGGGGAGTGGACTAGGCCGTGAAGTTGCGGACCGAACCACTATAAATCCTTGCGTTTGATTCTCTCTTCCATACTCTCTTTATTTTCAGTTTTGCATATAAATATTGCATGAGTAGAATAGTATATCATTGAAATTGGAATTGTGGTTGAATAAATTGCAATTAGTTTTTTAAAATTTCGCGTTATATTTGAGATACCCAATTCACCCCCCCTCTTGGGTTGCTATTTGGACCAACAGGGAGAATAGAGTGAGATAAAGTTAGCTGAATTGCTAAAGATTGTAGAAATTTTATATTCATCTCAAAATTAATTAGCAATAAGTGAAATAGACAGGTCACAAATGTATCGCGTTTGCTGCTTTATCGTCGTGAAATGTGAATTGTGAATTTTTAAAATGTTGGGTTGAATAGGTTCCGCTTTGAAACAAGGCGCTAGAGAATTCGAATCCTGGAACTTGATGCCTCAAAATAAGGTTTGCTGCCACTAAACCGGGGATAGTTTTGCGTAGAATTCTTCACAAGTCTTTTTATTTAACCATATTATGTGTAATTTCTTTTTTAATTTTTAATTTTTTTGGTTTTTCTTAAAATGGGAGTAGCACGTGACACCTCCCCACTAACTACCTCCCCTACTGGCAGGTGTAGTCATACGTGGAACTGGGAGTATGAGTATGAGAGTATCTCTCATGGATATTTGCTCAATTCCATTACACAATATAATAAACCAACGAATTCAATTTCCCTTCTTTTCTTCTCTATAATTTCTTACTGGTCTAGCCGCAATAGAAAAATCTCTTGTGAATCTCCTAATTCCGGCGTACATGAATGACCTATCTTTGGTTGGCCGATCGGAAAGGAAAATAATTGACGTGCGCGTAAGCTGACTCCGACACCTTAACTGTCAAACCAAAACAAAAAACGAGCCTGAATGACGTCTTTATCCTAACGGATTTCATTTCTGCTCGATTACTTTTCAATAAACCTTAACTATATAGTCTATATTTTACTGATTTCTAGCAAGTTTAATTGATTATCTGAAATCATACATCAATGGCGGTTAAAGAAGAAGCACATAATGCTCAACCAGCACATAAAAAACAGAGAGTTCTCAGGACTATAGTTCTTCCACCAGCGTTGGTGTTTCTTGTTCTCAAGTTCACTCACTCATTCTGGTCAAATTAGGTAACCAAAATTACGTTTTGTGAGAAACTAAGTTGAGAATGCTTTTTAGCGTTGATGGTTCTGATCGAGTTAAAACTTGGAATAGAGATCGCATCGTGAGCTCTTCCCAGTTGATCAGTTGCGTGGGTCAATTTGTCCCATCTTCCTTTCAATCAGCTCGCTAATAAAACAATTTCGTATATAGATTGTTCGAAGCTTCAATGGTACATCTGCTTCAATCAGTGGCCGAATCCCATAAGTGAATTAGTACTTTAATGGAAAAATGTATATCGGTGCCGATGGATGCGTAGGCTACCTTCCCCTTTCGATTCGAAGAATGTGATCTGGGACGCTAGGGGAGTTTGCGTGCCTTGTTAGGATAGTCTATCCTAATTCCAACATGCAACAGGGAAATACTGAAGCTTGCCTAACATTCAGGGAAAGATACGTAATTAACCTAGTCAATGCTTGCCGAGAACAGTCTAACATGTAGGAAATACTGAAGCTGGCCTAATACTGTAGCAGCCAGCCTCACTGAGCCAGGGAAAGATACCTAATTAACCTAGTCAATGCTTGCCTAAAACAGTCTAACATGTAGGAAATACTTGTCAGTGTCCACTGTCCAGATCTTAACTCAGCAGAGGAGGTTTTTCTGTTGGTGGTTGGATGGCGGCAGGTTGGAGGGCGGCGGCTGTTAGGGTAGTTTTGGGTTCTTGATTGGTGATGGACCCTTTTGGCTTATGAATGTCGAGGGCTGGGATTTTGGATTGGGAGATGTTGTCAGCGGTGCCAAGCAGTCGATCCGGCAGTTCATCTTGACAATCGACGGCATCTCAAATTTTGACCGAGCAATGAATGGTTCAAATCTGTATGCGCTCAAATTTAATCCGAGCCGTCCGTACAGAAATGAACGATCGGATGCCGCTCGGCATCGGAATGCTTGGCAGCAGCCCTGGGTCCTGGGATTCAAACTTTGTTGGATTGTCGGTTTACTTTGGTTTCAACAAAATGGTTCACCTAGTTCTGCAGGTACTCTGTAATTCCTCCAGACATTTTGACGTGGGTGCTGCTTCTCAGTCCCTACGCCCATATATGGTCCCTCGCTTAAATCTGTAAAATGTTGTGTAGTCCCATCTCATTTCTGTGGGCCGGTTTGGCCTAAATCAAAAAAATCGGCTTAATTTTTGGTCTCTACATATTGAAAAAAACTCACACGTTATTCTTGTATCAATTTTTCGCGCATTATTGGTTCGGCTCGACGAGAGTAATTTATATATATTTCCGTTTGGATCGTAATGTTTTACTTTTCCGTTTTTTTCCATCCACCGATCAATGACCAAAACATTGACGCAAAACTAACAAATATGAAAAAATTTAAACAGTTGACTAAAAAAAATTATGGCTTTTAATTTCTCATAGTTTGTTGCTACACGGCCCCAAAAGCTAGCTGCTCTCACGTTTATATTCTTCATATTATTTAATTTGGTACCCAAGAGATATTGGACTTTGTTTCACACCCTCCCTCACACCCAGCGTGCTCACTAGTCGGCAGCACCTGCCGCGTGCAGGCCAGGGACACGCATCCTATCCATCCTTGGCATACGCGGCTCCGATACCATGTTACACGGTCTTGGATAGAACTTACCCCCCAAAGCTAGCTATTAAAGTAAGGGTGCCCTCGCAATTATATGTATTCTTCATATTACTTTGATACCCAAGCGATGTAGAACTCCGCTTTATAGTATTATTTTTCTCTACGACAAATGCAAATCAGGAATGTTACGTACACACCTACCAACTACACTCCTCGATCTCACATATGTGCCCCATATACTCTCTCTGTCCCTATTCTTTAGTTCATTTTAGGAGTTCGGATCTCTTGTTTGACCCCCTTCCGGACAGGCGCCTATCCCACTCTTCTCAGCCGTTAATCTCGCAAAATCCAAAATCCTTGAACCCATGGGGTCCTCAAGTCCTATACTTGTGACACAGCGCAACAACCAATGTTTCAAACACGAGCCCATGCCATCGTAACACACGCATGCATGCAACAAAATTAAAGCTTCATGGTTATGGATCTCCTTTTACTTTTTTTTTGCCCCTTTTCGGTAACTATCCCAAGTTGAATCTCAACAGCTTTAGACCAGGTCTTTGTTTCCCAATCCAACCATGGAGTACAAAAGAAAGTGAAAGAGGGGATGGAGAGCATAAGGACAAGGGGTTGTTTCGGTGACGAAAAACTCAATTATTGCTCAGACAAGACTCGGGTTCGAGTCCTGTCTAAATAAACTACATTCACCATCCATACGTGGTGGTAGGACCTTAGCTTCGATCCCGACATTGTTGCAGAGCCCTTGCGAATGATTTCTGGTTTTGACAGGGCGATTAATACTGTATGACGGAGATGACAACGCGATTAATACTCCCAGAGTCCCAGAGAGAGAGAGAGAGAGAGAGAGAGTATTTTTTTGTCCTGCACTTTGAAGGGCTAGAGAGACTACAAACATTTTGGTGTCTGCTTTTTAATTTGTGTGTTTTTGATGGCATACGATGGAAGGAACTAAAGAATCTCACGCAGATTTTACAAGTTTGAATGGGACCGAAGACCAAAACAGTAGCAAAGAATCCAGTGAAAAAGACTAACCCCCACACCCAAGATGCAAAACACACCTTTTCTTTTATCAGGGGTGCAATACCCACACCTTTATCGGTGGTGGATTTGCTTTTTAAGTTGGGAACACAATGCATGCCACCTCTAGCTTCAAAGAGATTTGTTCTTTGAGAATACAGAGAACATATATATATAAAACTAGATAGCAGTGAAAGTTTTAATTTCCCTAGCTTTTTGCAAGGGAATTAGAATCTATGCACATCTAGCTATATATATGTATATACACACACGGAGGAATATATTTGAGCATAATATATATAGTTGCTTTATTAGATCACTTATTTTATCTCACTCCACAAGTACTACAGTATCCAATAAGCAAATTCATTTTGCAAATCTAGAAGAATAAGTTATAAACAACTCTATCGGGAGCAGTTACGCTAGACGTACGTCCCCTACAAGAGTATACCGTATGCACGCATTATTTTTGTATCTCCAGCCACAAAGATTCATATAAAACCATAAAATCTCATAATCAAATACCATAAGATTTCCATCTTGGACCACGGAAATTTGAATTTCAGACCGCAAATTTCCATAACCAACACCATAATTCATATTCTTGCGCATAATTTTAACCTTTGCAAAGACTTTTCAATTTGAACCACACAAGATTTCATAAGTTAGACCGGAGAAATTTATATGAGTTCTTATATTGCACCATGCATCTCATAACCAAGGGTGGAGGTAGTGAGAGACAAGGGGAGGCAGCTGACCCCACTGCCTCCCAATTTTTTTTAGAGATATGTATAAATTTTACCCTATTTTTACTTATTTTACCCCACTTTAAAATTTAATTTTGCCCCAACCCACATAATAATTGTTTACTTAGGGAACAGAGGGGTCAAAATAAAATCACCACCCACAAAATTCCAAAATATTGATTTCATTCATTCTTCAAAAAAAACTAGGTTTCCTTCGCTTCTGCCTTTCTGGAGATTCTTCATCGTCTACAAGTATTTCTCTTCTTGATCGTTTACAGTATTTCTCTTCTTGATAGTTTGGTTATGTATACAGAGAAAGATATTTTTGAAACCATTACAAACGAGGCTATCATCCATTGTTTCCAAAGTATAAAAAGTCGTCGAGGTCAATTGTGAATCGAAACTACATTTTGTCATTAATATATATCTACTTTTTGATTAACTTCTTTCAATAGCTACACATTATTTAACACGACCGATAAGCAACTAGAAAAAGTGAATCTTCAAATTTTTGACCCTACGTATCGAAATTTCTGACTCCGCCACAGCTCATAACGCAAGCCATGATACTTCATATGCTCAAAACAAATTCGATCATATGTTGGACTACAACTTATTTTCCAATAAAAATCATATATAAAAATCACAAGAACTCTTATAGATATATATCCTTGCATAAGCTGATATGAACACATGAGTTATAAAAGAGCGTAATCCCAAACATCAAGCATTGTCCTACATAGCATGTGTCATCTATAAATATGATCTTATATATACATAGAGATCGATACATATAGACATGCATGCATGACTGCCACAGTACGTATTTCTCGATTAGTGTTCCCCCACTACTCTTCTCCTCTTAGTATTTTCTTATTTGCTACCAATCAAATTCTTTTTCTATTTCACTGCCTCAAACAAATAAATAAATGGACATCACACAAAAACTAAAGTAGGGTTTCTGCAAAGGCTGTTTCATCTATCCCCCCGAGATTTTTTCCTGGGTGTATTTTTCGAGTGAGAAGCTTCCTTTTTCCTTAACTCCCCCAAAAACCTCACCACAACAATTCGTGTAAAGTTAGGACTACCTAATAAAAACACCCCACAAATCAGGAATTTGGGATCTTCTAATGTTTTTTTTTTTTTTTTCAGGAGTATTTGTGCCACCACTTTCTAAAAAATACATACAAGATGAAAGACATCTCATCTCGAATATTGCGTCGTGTTTTCGCATGTTTTTGCTGAAGCTTCTCAGATTCTGAGTCCTAAACTTGATTAGGTGGCGCTCCAGAGTTCCCCGCTCTCCTGAAAAAGAAACAAAACAAAATTCAAAATCTTATTCGGGGATAGCTACCAGCCTAGAAGTGTTGATGAAAGAGAATAGATACTTTGTTAATATTATTTTTTTACTTGGTTTTGAGAATGGCATGGAAGGTATAGCATATAAGAACATCAAGAATTTGAAATTCCTAATCAAATAAATCCTTAAATCAATTAGGATATTTTGGTTGGCAGCCATGTTGGATATATATCTTCATGTTCTTTTAGAAAGAAAAATCAAATACTTGATGAAATAGGCCTTGTTCTGTCTAGACAAAACCAGAGAATATATTCTTTAGCTTTGGAGTTGTGGTACTGAGAATAATTAGATCTATAAATACCGGCAAAGGAGTGAAGGAAAGAAAGGCAGCATGAAAAGGTTAAGTAAAGCAGCATCAAATAATCGATCCTGAAATGTTAAGTGGCTTTAATGACATGATTAAGAGGGGGAATAAAGTGAAGAAGGGACAGTCTTTCTTATATCTAATTGCCAAGTACCATTGCATTTTAATGCTTTATGTCAAGGAATAGAACTTGAAACAGTCAAGGAATGAGATCGACCTCTTACGTGGTGGAAGGAGAATAATAGCAAAATAAATTAAAGTTTGTAGGTGCAAGAATAGACTATATATATCGTTCGACTAGTCCATACGGGGCTTTACCCAAACTTTAGTCACAGCCAGTGGAAGATGAGATTGGATCCTAAAGATTATTTGAGGTTCGTGTAAGGTGATCCAAATTAAACATCGTGGATTTATAATCAAGCTGAATTGGATCCATAGAGTGATTTTGGGAACAAGACGAGGACTAAAATTTCATCTAACTTAGGCAAGAAACTTATTTAAGACAGAAAATCAAGATATGTGTAGATAGATATAAGGTGTTCATTCCCACTAACTTTAAGTGTTGGTATATACGTGGGAAGTATTCTAATTCATGATAATCCTATTTTGGTGTGTACAGTATGCAGCTCTTGAATACCTTGAACTTATAACCTTTTACATAAAAGTTCATGTATAACATTTGTGCCTAAAATTCATAATATTTGCATAAAGTACTTAACGTTTGCAAAAACAATTCCTAATTACATCGAGAAAAAAACTTCATAACATACAAAATGTAATGGGTTCAAAGTTTTTTTTTTTTGATAACTTGGTTCAAAGTTGATGATATGAATTTAATTATATGTAAATGTTATGAAATTTTATACAAAATTTTTAGTTCGAGATTGATGTTATGAATTGACGGTGACTCAAAAGCGGATATATATTGTAAGCACGTAACAATAGGAGCTTGTTTGCAGAACTTCTATATTTATGTTCTCCACGAATGAGTATCGTTTCTAGTCATAAAATTTCTACTATATATTCAATTCCATGTCATTTTTTTCCCTTTTCAAAGATAAATTCTTAAAAGCAAAAGATAATCGCTCACAAGATACAACAATAAGTGGCAATATATACATACAAATGCATCCAAGTTATGATTATTGTCGTTCGCATAGTTTCTTCTCTCTTTTTTATCGGCAAAGAAGATATATATTAAAATTCGATAAAGGTACATCGAGGGTGAAAGAAAACAGGAAGGAAAAACACAAGCCAATAATGAGGCAAAGTGTTTGACCGACGCAACAAACGAAAAAAAGACATCCAACAATGAGTTTAATGGAGATACAAAAAGCGTAAAAGTTAAGAACGTGGCCGAGCAAAAAAAAAAAGTTAAGAACGTGATGGAATTTCTGCCAAAACAGTTAAGAGCTCGATATATATATATATATATATATATATATATATATATAAATGATGGAAATCAAATAGATACCTGTTATGTATTGGATCAGGCCCATTTGGAATTCTTCTTTTGCTCACGTGGTTGAGATCCTTCTGATTCACACGCTTAAAACTTCCATGATCCGGCCGCGTTTTCACCGTCATCGTCGTCGTAGTTCTTGTTCCTCCGGCCGTCTCCAAACCACCCACCAACATCAACCGAATAACCAAAACCAATGCCAGCACCGCAAACAAGGCCTTAAACAGCCTTCCACTCCAACCCATATCTGTAACTCTTTTCTTTTTCAGAACGAGCTTGAGATCTTTTGAGATGAGAGAAGGAGTGCTTGTGGTTGAAGGAAAGAAAGAAGAGAAAGAAATAGGGGCTAAGGGCTAAGGCAAGTATTTTTTTTTTCCTGTCACTATTTTGTGGCTTTTTTACTTGATGTGGTGAAGGGTGGCTGGTTTTCTTTATAGGTATGAGGGATTCTGTTAACACTTTCTCGAACCTCTAGAGAGAGAGAGAGAGAGGGGTTCAATTGCCTAAAAGAAAACCCTATAGAGAGAGAGAGAGAGAGAGAGAGAGAGAGAGAGAGATGAGCAGGTTTCGAACATGAGTTGGAGGGGAAGGGTTTGCTTTATAGTGAAGAGGTCCCTAGCTAGCTATACTATAATACTATACGACAAGCTTTCTTTTACCACTTTTGTTTTTGTGTATTTTCATGCAAGACTACTACGATACCAACGTACCCAAACCAAAGTCACTATCATTCCTTACGTACAGTCAAATGATAGGAAAACTGTACAGAAAAAAAAGTAGTAAAAACAAGAAATCTCTTGGACAACACGCCATGGCACAAAAATATTTAATCCCATGCCATCCCCCCTTTGAGCAGGACTTGGGGACCCTGCTACCTGACTCCTGTTGGGTTTTTTTCTATTATCTAAACGGATTAAGAACATCTCCATTAGTCTCAAGTTGTTTATGGACAAATTGCCTAGGAAGTACTTGAAAAACTAATTTAACTAGCCACCAAATGGTTGAGGTGCATGCTCAATAGCCCAGGCGATTGGGCTATGTAAAGAGAACATAGTGTCAGACCTCGCCGGAATCCACAACTTCATCAGAACCTTGCCGGAAAATCGATATTCAGGCCTCCTAATCCTCCAAGTCTCCAACTCCTCCCAACTCTCATCTAAAATCACTCCGAAAAATCAATTTTTTCGAACAGTGCCCTCGCCAAAAAAAACTATTTACGGAATGGAGCCCTTGCCAGAAGGGAAGAGAGGGAGGGGTTAACCTTTCTTACCTTCGCCAGAACCAAACGACGGTGGCGATGCCAACAACACACAGATCCGGTGGTTGTGAAGGCAAGGGGAGAGAGGGGGGGGGATATATATCGCTGGGAGCGAGTGCTAAAGTAGCACGCCAGGACCAGTGAGTTACTGTATTGGCATACCAAATTGACGATCGTGAAGCGAGGCTGTTGCGTTTATGTTTTGAGCAATTTTGCTCGGGCAAAACCTCCGAACACCTCAGGTGCTAAAGTTGTTGGAGATGCTTTAAACGAGTTAAAAGTTCACAAACATACGAATTTTGAGACATGTCATTTTTCTCACTTTTATTAACTATAAGTCTATTTAGCATAAACAACTTGTTTAAAGTCTTTAAATTATGAGTAGACAAATTTTCTAGGAGAAACCCAACCTCAATCCAATGCGGCTTTGGATCCCCCTTGGCTCATAATTCCAAGCCCCTGCTCCCCTGTTTGCCCAGCCTTTCTTGGCACAAGTAGCATTATAATTGAATTCTCCAAACAAATATCGATCCATAGATACCCATGGAGCCATTCCAGCTTTGTAAATGTCATGATATATCATACACCAGAGATAACAGTAGGGTTCTTGAAGACTGGCACATTCCTTGTTTCCACATAGATCACTAAAGGTGAGAAATTAAAAGTATATAACTAGCCAGAGGCCAAACCTTCGGGTTGGGCAAGAACGGGTACCCAACACCTTGGCCTTATAGTGACTCCCGAATCTTTTTCTCTTTTTTTCGATCGACAATAAAATTTATTAAAACTCGATAAATGATACATTGAGAGTTTATAATAGATATAGACTTAGCCACAAGGAGGAGCTTGGGGCAGAGCATATGGCCAAGAGCACAAATGATTTTTTGATTCCTAAAGCAAGTGAGTCAGTGACGCCTCTTAAGCCTAGTACGCCGCAAGGGGTGTACCACGTAAGTTATGCTTAGGAAAGCCCTAGTTATTACGTTTGTACTGTGTAGGATCGGTCCGATTTCTAAGTGGACAAATACCCTTAAGAGAATAGATGTGCCGGAGAGGTTGTAATAGCTATGGAAATGGGATGAAAGGAGTGATCTAAAAAGGTGAAGAAGAAGAGCAGGAGTGAACAGAGAGGGTAGGCAGTGGAGATCCAAACCCAAAGATCCCAAAGGAGAAAGACAATAGAGCCCCTGAAAGAGGATAAGACCTCCTTTAAAATCAGTGCTCTCCAACTTTCTCTCTCTAGGAACTGTTCACAAAGCTCTGTCTGTTAGGGTTTACTGAAGAGGCGTTCATATTTATAGACCACACGAGCTAATGCTCGGGCACCAAGTGGCGCACTGATAAAATGACAAGTGTCCCTTCTGTCCCCCCTGACCGCCGAGGTGTCGCTACCCTCGCGATGACCGCGAGTATGACGGTGAGCATATCCTCTTATTCGCGGAGATCCTCTTCTTCTTTTACAGCCACCAAACCACTAGATCCCCTTCCTTCCCGTAGGGCAAGGTCGTGACCTACTCGGTCGGGCCAGTACCGTGTGCCAAGCCTCAAGGGGCCCCTCGGGTCCTGCCTAAAGGCCGGAGCAGACATAAGAGTCTGGGCAATTTCTTGGTGCCTTGGTTAAACCGCGTTATCGTCTCCATTAGATTGGGACCGCGCCAAGTATCCACCTGAATAAGTATAACTCTCTCCTTAAGGGAGGAATTTGGGCTCGCAACCTTTACATGGACGCTGCAAAGCTATGGGTAGCGCGAGGCTCCCACGCACAAGAGACCACGTGTCGCGCGACTGAGGCGCCACGTGGCGAGCTAGGGTTCGTTGGTCAAATCGTCAACCCCGCGAGAACGAGTGCACGTGTCACACGCTCATTGGATAGTCAAACGGTCAACGGTCGCGCCTATTGACCTTTCCTACACACTGGTTTGACCAAGTGTACTTTGTTTTTTCTAAAGCAAACTGAGTTTATTTTGTTCACCGGCCTACTTAAAAGCGGTTAATTAAATATATTCAATTTTGTGTGGCTCGCTCGCATTCAAGTGAGGCTATGGTGAATCGGTGATGGGCTATTCTTTTCAGTTCAATAGCTACCTTACAAGAGCACATCTTAGTCGTAAATTTAACATTAGATAAAAAATTTCTATGGTCACGCTTAAGGAGGTCAATTTGATGATCATATATATGAACAATAAAAGCACCCTAATTAGAAAAACTTAAGCTATTATTATAATCTATTTAAAAAAAAAAAACAGTTGCAGGGAGATTAATTATCACTATTATGCCTCCAATTTGACTCTCCCAATGCATGCCATTAATTGCTCATAAACCAAAGAAAATATGTGTACCCTGAACAGTTGACAATTTTTGTGTTGACTATTTCAACTCTATAACGATCCACCATGGTAATTTAAAATGAAAATGCCCTGGAGAATTGAAGAATTGCTCTCTATTATATGCTAATAAAATAATGCAAATAATGGATTAATTCTATTTTAAGAGGAAGACCATGCATTCCTCTAGATAATGGCATTGTCTTTAAATCTCCACATCTCTGTGGCTGTCAAACGAAGCTTCTCTCTCTCTCTCTCTCTCTCTGCAAAAAAGAAAAAAGAAAAGAAAAGAAGAGAGAGAGAGATAGAGAGAGAGATAGAGAGAGAGAGAGAGAGATTCATCAGTAGAAAGGAAAGCTACTTGGTAGATACTAAAGATTCAAAGGGAAAAAAATCATGAGTTTGCATCAGGACGAAGTAAAGGAGCGCATATTAAAGTTAGATACCTATATGCACGTTATGTTTTGCCTATCGATCCAAAAAAAAAAAGTAGACATGTATGTCTACCTCTGTATATGTATGTATGCACATAGTAGGTTAGGATTAGGTTTGAAATAACAAGTTCGAGACATGTACATACGGGTAACGGTTGAGATGTAACAGTATCGGGAGCAGGGACGGAAATACTTCCCAATTGTTGAGTAAGTAGGTTGTTGATCTTTTAGGTTTTGTTCGTTTTCTATTTTAACTTTGTTTTGTTTTTGTTTTCTAATTATTAGTTTATTACCCTATTTTTCAATTATTACTTCTATTTCTTACTCTATCTCTCTCTATATATTACCATTCTTTCCAATTATTACCTTATTTTTCTCTCCATCCACTACTAAAATTAAAATACCCAAAGATGGAAACTAAAAAAAGCCTCAGTCTTAATCAACCGTTGACATATATAGACCGGAAATACTCTCTAATTGTTTGAATTCCGGATACCGAACAGCATGCATTATGCTCAAAATGATTAAATTTTATTCTTAAAAATGTTATTTGAAATTCCCGATTTCTGAAAGTTCTCAATTGGTCATGTGAACATGAAGTACTCACATGGGGATGGTGTTTCCTTTTAGGTCTCGGTGATTATTTTTTATTTTGTTTGGTTGGTTCTTGAGCGTTTCTTCTGATTGATGCTGAGGGTTTATGTATAGGGTCTAAGGTTCATTTTGGTGTGCGGATGTTTTAGGTTGGGTTTTGTGGGTGTTTTGGTGTTCAGTTAGAGTCTTGCCTTCTTTTAGATTTTGCGTAGCTTTTTGCCGGTATACTCTTGATCTTTTTAATCTTTGTAATATATTTTATAAAAATTAATAAAATTTTTTTGCTTAGAAAAAAACATGAAGTACCCATATTAAAAAAATCCGAAACTATGCAGGGGCCTTGGCCTCCCATAGCCCATATATAGTTCCATGATTAGGAAAATCGAAAAAGAACATAGCGGGAATCGATTGGATATCATTTTTGGAAAAAAAAAAAAAAAAAAACAAATCTTAAATTGTTAAATTACATAATGTTTGATATAGTCGCCTATAACGGCTGCGAACTAGTTGGTGATTTGGAAACAGACTGAAACGTAATAGAATCCGACGCTACGCATACGGTTTTTCGTCTCTTGCATCAATCCAATTAGGTCTAACTACCTAAATGGTCCTTACAAAATACAAGTTGTATCAATTTCGTCCCTGTAAAATTTTTTGTTTCAATTTCATCCATACGTTTTTAGAATCAATTCAATGTTGTCCTTGTCGTCATATTCCTAATGGCAGAACCCCCTCCGTCCACCCCTACCTTGCCCACACACTTTTCCCCCCAAAACTCACCCACTTCCCCATCAAAACAGGCTCCTAACGAAACAGACAGTTCGGAACTGAAGAAGAGATGTGGGAAATTGAGCTGAGCATCTTCTCCTCTGACCTTGAACGCTGCCGATCGTATGCCAAAGCAGCTTCTTCGGCTGTACCGAACGTGCCTAACCAAAGCCTAGTCCTGTTTCGAGGAAGTCGAATCTCGGCCACCCATTTCCCCCCGTGGCGTTGTCTCACTCCCCTGTACACCTTGGTGGCAGCTGCAGGGGCGTTCGAAGAGTCTGGGTTCGGATAAGGCCCGTTGTTTTGACAGGTGAGAAGTTGCTGCTGTTGTGAATGGTAATGGTCATAGCCCAAGCCATGAGGAGGGTTTGTTGCGAATGAAATCATTTGTTGGTTCCGAAAAGACGGTGGACGGGCGAAGAGGGGGAAATCGGTGGGTCTGGTTGAACGATTGGTATTCAGCATTGTTTCGTCGATTCAGAAAGGGAAAACAAGCCTCGATGAAGGAATTGGGAGTTGAGTCGAGAATGGAGTTGGGTTTTGAGATTTTGGGGTCCGAAGTTTCTTGGGAGGCCTATTTGGCACGAGATCGTTGTCGTCAATGGGTCTCTGAGGTTGTCTTTTTTTTGCAGCTAAAGAGCTCGTTGACCCTGTTTTCGGTTGGATTTGGATAAAAATCAATCTTGGTTTCGTGTTCTGTTTCATTAGGAGCCGGTTTTGATGGGAAAGTGGGTGAGTTTTGGGGGGAAAAGTGTGTGGGCCAGGTAGGGCTGGACGGAGGAGGTTCTGTCGTTAGGGATATGACGGCAAGGACAACATTGAATTGATTCTAAAAACATAAGGATGAAATTGAAACAAAAAATTTTACAGGGACGAAATTGACATAACTTGTATTTTGTAAGGACCATTTAGGTAGTTAGGCCTCCATCCAATTAACTTCCGTCAGATTGAGCACTTTGACAAGATTAGTCTCATATTTTTAATGCATGCAGTTCTTGATACCAAAAAGAAAATTTGTTTTTTGAATATCGTACCGGTTAGAGTATCGTGTTTTCTACTAGTACGGCACGTATACATAAGTACCAGTAAATTAAATACTAAATATCGTTTCGGATTGATCGCTAGTATTTTGCCATATTAAAAATTTAACAGTAACTATAAATTTGTGTAATTTTTTTTTTTTTTGAAAACCAAAAGGGCTGGAGGGGGCGACCAGCGTAGCAACCCCCCTTGGGCGTAACCATAGGGGCTCCAAACCCGCCGTAGAATGTCCGGTTCGAGCCAATAAATTTGTGTAATGGAAAATAAAAATTGAAAATAGTCTGATTGGTTGTAATATATTCATATTCAATAACCCCAAGAAGTTGGTCTCGTGGTCAAAGTCCGAGACTTTTACTTCCTCCTACGGTCTGAAGCTAGTCCGGACATTTGGTTTATCAAAAAAATTATATATTCATATATTACAGTTTGACTTCTTTTTGCAATATGTTGAAGCCGGAATGTCTAGTTTGATTTAAGAAAATGCGCAAACCGGACTAAATTAACCGAATCGTTTACACCCCGATACGAATTGTAGAATGCTGATTACCGGCCCTACATGGAGCCCAAAATTGGGGAGCCTAGGTGATCTACTAGACTTTATGCCCAGGGTCAAACTTGTACGAATTCGGGGGCATTTTCGGCTTTTTGCTAACTAATTTTTTGATTGTGTTCTTATTGAAATTTTTTATGCTTTGTTTGTATGTTTTTTGGGTTTGTCTCAACAAGAAGAGTCGAAAAAGTAAAAAAATTATGACTTTTATATACTCCGTGTTTTGGAAAATGTCCAAGAAAAAGCCCAGGAAATTGACTTTTTTCATTTTTCTTGGATTTTTTCAAAAAAATTTGTGTAAAAGTTATAGTTTCTTATTCTTTTGATTTCTCGTCGGGATGAACCAATAATACATAAAAATCTGACGCAAAATTAACAAATATCAAAAAAATTGAACGAGGACAAAACAAGATTAGTGGAAACGCCCACGTGGTATCACACTATTGGACCTGTAAATAATTATTATTCCTTTTAGCAGTATCTATTTGGGGTGTTCTAGTCTTTATACGAGTATTTACGTAGCAGATTAAGTTTCCAATTACGGCTGGCTAGCTATGGTCCACCACAAATATATACGGCCTAATCTTTTTTGCCAACCTTTCGAATTTTTAAACTGCCGTAATATATTAGCATCTTCATCAGTGGCAGCTAAAATATCGAGTGGAATATATTCCAACAATGTAAAATCAAAACTTTAATGTTCATGAAACAGATGAACATTAAAGTAGTGTTTATCCGAGGCACGAGATCACTCCGCCGTGCGTAGTAGGGTTCAAGAAAGAGTTTGAGGTACGAGCGCACAGATGCACAGTCTTATCCCCGCAAGTGAGCAGAGAAGTTGTTTTCGCAACTCCAATCAGCTTACTGTTGCGTACGGATCACCGCTTAGATATTCGTCTCTCTCCAATCTTGGAAGAGATGGGAGGGCATTGATTGGGGAATATTATCGCACGCCTTACTCAAATTGGGCTGAAGAGAGCATAAGGCACATTGTGCCCCATCCATCCATACCCTATATGAATGAATCTTAACTATAGAAAACGAAGCTTTTGTTGTTGGGAGAATCAAATCATTCTCACAGCTTCATTTGGAAGTTTCATTTGCCTACATATTATATGAAGAAGCTTTCACCAGAATTTCCGACCTACCAAAAAAAAAAAAACTTTCACCAGCTTCCAAGGGCGGAGCCTTTTAAGGGGGCGGGGTCCGAACTTCTCATCAAAAAATCAACGTTTTGCTTTATAACCTTCAATTTTAATGGCTATTGTTCGATTATTGTTGATGAATGATTAACATATGAAAACATGTATTTAATTTTCTGAATATTTTCTATATGATCATTTATCAATATTAGAACACGTGTACTTTTTGTTACTATTAAAACACTCTCACTGTCGTTTGGTGATGCCTGCGGTCTGGTGGTTTTCTGGGTATGGCAGTAGAGGCGCCAGTTTGGTGGCCGCGGTGATGGTTAGGTGTTTCACTGTCTAAGGTTAGGTTTTGGTTCTTGGGTTGGGCTTGACTAGGCCCTTTTGGGCCTTGTCATTTTAGGTGTGTGGGCTCTGCCCTCTTTGGTGTTCAGGGCTTGGCCCATTTGGTGTTTTCTTTTATCCCACCTTTGGTTTGATTCCTCTCCTCCTTCCCTCAACTTGATGTACCCTTATCAAGTTTTCTTAATAAAATTGTTACTTTTGTCGATGAAAAAAAAAACTCTCCATCCCCAAAATTAGTGTCCAATTCGCAAAATGAGAACTTAAAAAATGCATTTTGGTTCAAAAAATTTCAAACTCCTTTTCGGAAAATATACTAGGTTTCAATGAGTTTTATTCATATTTGAAAAAAAGTTTGAATTTGTGTGTATATAAATATTTTTTTTAAAGTTTTTAGTTTACGAATCCGACATTCTTTTTGGGGACGGAAGTATTGATATTTATAACTGCCACCAGCTCTGACTTAGAATTCTGGCTCTACCACTGTCAGCTTCCGGCCTTGGAGTAATTGATTCCAGTGCTCCCAATGGCTTTTGGACACTTCGACTGCGTCTGGGTGCATGATTCAGCCTAAAAGCATCAACCCATAAGAGCATATCTCTCTAGAAAAGGTAACAAACACAAAAGTTGAAAATTTGAAGGTGAAAATCAAGTTGAAGGTGCTAGCTCCACCAGAATCTTCAAATATATGTTTTCAGATTTTGAAGTTTTAGTATCAACTTCAAATCCCAATTAGTAGGATGTTTTTAATATTCTTTTCTACCTGTACTTTGTCATGATCAATCACTGTTTAATTTGCTGGAAACCAGTTGGAGAATATTTTCATGTTATGTCACAGTTCTAGGCGCATGTGGAGTTTTCCTCATGATCATATAAATGCGATTTGGGTGAATAAGACATAAAGACATAACAAGGTTTGCTTAAAGTTAGGTCTGAGATCAGAAACTTCCAAAGTATATCAACTGATCTTATTGGGCTGGTCTATACTGGAATTAAGTTGTTCGTCCTGTCCTTAACTTGGGCTTTGTTAGTCGACATTGGGATTGGTCTCTCAAAATAGTAGAGTGCGCGATTTTTCCTCGAATATAGAAGAAGAATCAGAGGAGGAGGATAGTGATGAGGTGGATGAAATAGTGGTTTGATTCTGACACGGGGACGAAAGGGACCGGCAAACAAAAAGAAGTAGTTGAAGAAAGGAAATTCTGAGAAGGACAAGATTCTGGTGTCTTGAGTTAGTCAAACAAATGAGTCATCGTTTGATGTCGAGCTTAATGATGCGGAGCTTAATACAGCCCAAAGGAGTGTCCTTGCTTCTCTCCAAGTTGGGGCATGTGCCAAGCATGCTTCGGCTGACGTAGCAGATAAGGCGGTTAACAACCATGTGTGTGTGATGTCACCCCATATGCGCTCATGATTACTTCGTCAGGCAACCTCCTCGGCTGACGTCACATACGTCAATTAGGATAAGACAATTGTGTGCATCTGGGTGAGCTGGCAAGGGTGCTTGGCCAAGCCAAATGGCCGTACACTTGTCCGATCAGCGGAGAGTTAGGGCTCGTTCTGTAATGCTCAAGAAACACCAACCGTCGGCCCTCAACCTTCAAGCCCTTTTTAGGGCTTCAAGTGCACCATCCAGGGCTTAGGGGTTGGGCTCGGCCATAAGCCGAGCATGGTTGTGACCCAACCATAATATTCAGCCTACTATACATGATTAATCTTCTCGTTTAGAACGCATTGATTATTTTTGTTCGTCATGAACAAGCCATAGAAGTTTCAATGAGATAAATGCCTCTACTTCTCCACGTATTCATAAGATTCACTGCTCAACAAAAGAATTTAAAGAAACTAATTGACCAAAGCATTAAACTATTTCCCACAATGCGCAACAGAGACTAATGGCCAATTCCAGACTACTGTACTTTATTTGTGTGTGTTTTTTCATTCAAAAGGCACAAAACCTAAAAATGTTCGATCACCGACAAAAAAATCGGACAATAAGATACATCAGCGTACAATAAAACTTCAACACGAGAATGCACGGAGAGTCTGAGAGGGAAAAAATCACCACAAAGCATATTGGACCATAAACTTCCACACAGAGAGAGGACCCATACCTCCATGCAGGGAGGGTTCAACATGAAAACAATAAAGAGAACATCCAAACACGGAGGCTAGAGAACAAAAGGGAAAATGTATGTTACTTACCGTTAACGGAGTTAGATGTGCATATTCGTTCATGAACGGCACGGTGGTTACGTGCTGATAATCGAATGGAAGCTGGTGTAAGTGCACAAGAGTCAAATCACAGGGGTCAAACTGAATTTTTCCAGAATCATGCTTGACTGTCTAATCCGAGAATCCTATAGTGAGTAAAGTCACTATAGGATTGTAGTGAATAATTTTAGCCGTTATGTGCTTTCAATGGTCCGGATTAAAATAAAATTCTTCCACGGAAGAGAATAACTCTTCCCTGAAAGAATTTATTCTAAATCCAGACCGTTAATTGCTGAGATTGACGGCTAAGATACTCACTATAACCTTGTAGTTACTTTGCTTACTACAGGATCCCCGAGCGGATAGTTCTCTTATTAAATTCATATACTTTGCTACTTCATTTATGTAGGCTGTATAGCTACCAATCTCCAATCAAATTGATCTTTCGCATGTGCTCCTTTGTGTGGGCGCCTGTGCTCCTTTGTGTGGGCGCCATGTAAGAATTAGAATTTCCAATTTAAAAAATCTTATCTGAGGGCGTGGATTCGTACATGACAACTTTGGATGTTGTCCCCTAAAATTCGATATGATTTTGTAATGAGGTACGAATAACATTTATGGCCAAAAGTGAGAGCCCAAAAGACAATTCCATGCTGGAAGAACCAATTGGAGTTAAGGTGAAAAAGGATGCACTTCCATCCATATCTCGACTAATTCCCTCCCCGGTAACGTCAAAGGCAAGTCATTCACGCCAGAACTAGAGGGATTCACTCTAGTCAACTGCGTGAGGAGCAAATCCACCAACAAACTGCAATAACCCTCCTTGGCTCGACAAATTTTGACAAGTGGGAAAAGAATACCCCTCTACTTACGAGGGAGGATGGTTATGGTCACTGCAGGGTAATTATTCTTGTGATCGTTGATGACATCGTGAAAACTTCTCTGTCGAAACTATTGTTTTCAGCACGTTTACAGGACTCAGTAGTTCTCCCTATTTTATTTTTGCGACCTGTGTACTCTCGTCGTATTGTATACTATCTAGTTGGTTATTATTTCGGTTGGAGCAGTGCAGAAAGACTAGGTACACCCGCATGGAATGCGGTAGCTATCCACCGTACATGGGCCCACAAAAATATAGAAAAATATTCATAAATTTTAAAATAATATTTTATGGGATCCTTGTAAAAAATTAGTTCCAACAGATATCGGTAGGTATGTTTTTTAAATTCATAGTTTCGCAATTTCGCCCCAGCGAATTTAGAAAAACATATCTACCGTAAATATTTTTATGTATTTTTGTGTATTTTTATGTATTTTTGTGGAGCGGGCCCAATAGGAGTGCAGTGTTGTGGTCGTAGTGCTTCTGTTGTAGATGTGTGCGGGACTATGGGCATACACGGGAAAAAATGAAATACGTGGATATATAAGTGGTTATTTATATTTGGAAAATGTTGTACTATTCCTTTGAAACCTATCTGAAATTTCGTGGGAAGTAGGGCCTGAACCTTTGCAAAATACCTTGTATTCATGGCAATTTCTTTGAGAAATGTGGGTCATTCCATAGCGATTCGGCCGGAGATTTGGATGATATATAATAACTACTCGATTTGTTTTCTTCATGGGAGAGACTGCGTTTGCATGGAGTTCAAAAAACAACCTATTATACACTTTCTACGTACAAAGCTATTTATGTTGTAGCGACTTCTTGTGTTTGTCAAGCTATTTGGCTTAGAAATTTGATGAAAGAGATCCAATTGCCTCAAGATGAGTCAATAGGACCCTGTTCGTTTTGGGATTTTGGGTTTGTAGGTAATGAGTGTAAAGAAAAATAGAGTAATGATTGGAATGAGATAGAGAGAAAAATGAGAGTAATGATTGAAGAGAAATAAGATAATAATTAAAATTCAAAATCCAAAACCCTTAAACGAACAGGGTCCGAGGTTTTGCATTGACAACAAACTAGCATAGGTCGAGAATCCGCGCTTCATGATCATAGTAAGCGCATCGACACGAGATATCATTTCATCGGAGAACGTGAGACCAAGGAGTGGAACTCAAGTTGTGTAGCCACGAGAACATGATCTGGTGACTACTAATAATTATGCGCTTTAAGCAGACTAATCTTTGATTTTGCTCGTGCAAAATCATGAAGGGTTCCATTTTTAAGTTCGTCTGGGTAACCTAAAAGCCAAGGCCGGGCTAAAATTTTCGAGAGGTTTATTTCATCTGATAGTAGAATTGTGCGGTTTGATTCATACTAACAATTTCTTGTTGCTACGCAAGATCACAAGCATTCGAATAGAGTCTTGAGGAGTTTGAGAAGAGGAGGGTGGGAAAATAATGTCTAACGGTAAAAGATAGACAATAATTTGTATCCAGAAAACCTAATTAGATGACCTGGCCTTGGCAAGACAACGCAAAATCTCAGACTGCAAAAGTTTCACAAGCTCCTACCAACATGCCCCGGAAAATCCTGGAAATCAACTTTGGAATTGGTTTATACATAGTCCAGAAAACGAAAAACCCCGATGCGAAAGAATGATTGTGTTTCTATCTAAAAAGAGAACAAAAAACAAAAGAATGATACGAAAAACCCTGATACGAAAGAATGATCGTGTTTCTGTCTAAAAAAGAAAAACAAAAAACAAAAGAATGATATTGCTAGTCCAATAATATAACCTCGTATGTATCTGAAAATCCTAATGACAACTAAAAGTCCTGAAAAGAAGGAAAGCACGTATAAAAGAATCAAAACTAGGATATGACACATCTAGTTTTACGTCTTTTCTAACTGAAAATTGTTGAAAAATAAAGAAAAAACGTATATACATGTAAATTCTCCACATATCAATCCCTCCGAGGAGTTTTCGGCTTTGACCTCATCATACTGGCTCTCCTTGCTACATCCCAAGCCTTTTGAGGGGCAAAAACACCAGCTTTTTCAGCGAAAAAGGATTCGTAACCCGGCGAATCAAAAGCAAAACCTGTGTGCTTGGACGTCTCCCTAGGCAGCCGTGCAACTGCAAAGCTCCTCTCCTCCTGTGGTGTGAGCTGATTGCCAATCCCCAGCAACCCTGCGCTGCTCCTATCAGGCTCATGTCTGTGAATTTCTTGAATGATCTGGTAATCGTATGGGAAGAACCATCTCTGAATGCTGAAGCCAAATAACAAATAAAGAAGATTAACTTTGACAAAGATGTAAAAAGTAGGGCTCTGTTTGGAATTGGATTGCATTCGTTCAGTGAACATAGAACAAATGCAAAAAGATAACAAAACAAAATGAAACCCTCATTGGTAATCCTATCCATTTTGGCTTTCAACTTCTCTATTTTCTTTCCCCTTTCCTCAAATGCTGCCTTAGGATCTCCCAAAATGCAAGTCTTTCAACTCTAAGTCTCTAACCCTCAAGAGTACTTACGAATATAGACAAAGTGGAAACACAAGGGTGAAACTTAAAGTAAATACTTTCCAATTAATATCTGAGAGCATTATTTTTGTTCCACTAACAAGTAAGAATCTCCAAAAGGAACCAATATTATGGGACTAAATTGAGATATAGTGTGCAAAGCTACCAATGTACAATATTTCCCACACCGTTATGCCCTTGCCCATTTATGGTAACTAGAGATTACTTCAAGAAGGCAAGTCGGAGATCTTATTCTTACCCTTGATATAAGAAATCGCCGAGAAGTGCAACAATGGGAACAAGAAGAAGCATGATGTAGAAATAAACCGTGCTGATCAAGACGTAGAAGACAGAATAGATACCCTGCATTGAATGTAGAGGATAACAAAGTGAGGTTTTAAACTAAGGGCTCATTGGATTACATTATTTGATAAGACTGTTTGGTAACTCTTGAGTTTCTTAAACAAAACCAACAAGCAATTGGCAGTCAAACGAGTTTACTTACTCCTAGTTTTGCATAGTGCTTACTAAATACTAGTAACTAGTAAGCAAATAAGTAATGAGAAACAAACCGGCCCTAATTCAACAAGTGGTTGGCACAAAAAAGATGAAGACTTACCTTGGGAGTGTAAACACCTGAATATACAAGGATAAACATAAGCCACGCCAAAATGCTGCCTCCAATACTTATGTGATGCCACTTTGTAATTGTGTCACACATCAAAAGAATGCGCAAATTAACAGTTACTACTATACAGTTGAAGGCCATCGTGCTGACATCCCAGAGACCAAACATCTTGCCAGATGAATCGACACTGTTAGAACTTGAAGTGGCCACAAAAGTATACACAACTAGCGATTGGTAAAATGAAAACAAAGCCAAGTTCACCACAACTCTCTTTTTGAAGTAGGTATTTCTTATTCCCTCTTTGTACAACTCAGGGTACTTTCTGGAAAGAGATGCACTGACATCCTGCCAAAGACATAATTGAGCATTTAGTGCTGATTTACACTAACATTTGATGCATAAATACACAAAACAAAACAGTGGGCAAAAATACTCTTACATGGTCTGCATAAATTAGGATTTCCAGAATAAGAACACTTAACCAAATGAACAACACAATCTCTAACAATAAATTGTATCGTTATTCTTGACACAAATTACAGAATAAATCTAAACTAAAGCAGAACTAATGCTAAATAAAGAAAAATTTAAGGAAGTATTGGACTAGAAAGAACCAAAATGAATTACAGAAATATCGTAACCCTTTTATATTAGATCATATATATAGAAATATGGAATGCAGTACCTTCTCAAAAAGTCCAACCATAATCACAGGTAGGGCTGTGAAAATGACGTTATACAAAGATTGAAACCAATCATCATAAAATCTTTGCCCTGAAAATCCCGTATGGAAGGTGTACCAAAATTGAGTCAATGTGAATGTAAGATTCTTGTAGAAGAAGTATGTAACAACCTGCAGTAAAGAATTTTCAACCATTGAAAACAATAAAAATCCAGGCAGAGAATGAGAGAATAAATACAAGCAAAATGGTACAAAAGTAGAACCTTGCATATTCTGAGGTATGACCATCGTCCATGCACAAGAAGTAAATCTGTAAGAAAGCGGAACTGAGCAATTGCAAAATCACTGGCCATTACAGCTTGCATTCCTTCTAGACCACTTATGCCAACACCAACATGAGCAGCTTGAATCATACTGACGTCATTAGCACCATCACCAATACTTAGTGTTATTTTTCGTGCACCTTTCTTGACAAGGCTTGTGACCTGGAAACAGTATCAAGTGTTTCAGAATTCAACCCAACATACATAAAGCTCTAGCCAGTCAACTAAATAACAAATTCAAATGATAGTAGGTAATAAAGTCAAGTAAAGGGCTTCTAAGGAAAACCCAAAAATGCTTGAGATGTTTCCATTGACCACGCTCAAGTGATGTTTGGCGTACGCCAATCATAGAAAATGACAATTCAAAATCCTGTTTGGAGTAGGCCAAAAACCGGGACATTAAACCTCAGCAGTTTTCCAAAATCAAATACAAATAGTATGTGGAGTCATGGACCCAGTCCAATCTACTTTTTCAATTTCTTTAACAGCTCTCCTAATCTAAGATGTAATTGATTTCAAAAGGTTTCAATCAGCAATTGAAAAACTTGTTATATACTGAAGTACCTGTGGTTTATGAGTATAAGCCTCCACGAAACCAAACTCCCACCTTGGTTAGGAACAACATATACATTGTCATTTCACTAAATAAAGCATTTGTGATCGTAGACCAAGTGATCAAAATTTTAAAAATTGTTTCTCATCACCATTAATAATAGGGCCATCATTGGTGTGGCAGTAACTATAAGTGTTCATTTTTTGCTTTGAAAAACAAGCAGAAATTCAGGGTTTTAAATAAAGGCCATCACATATTGTTGGCTGTTCCATAACAGAATTCAGACCTCCGATACCGTTATTTAGTTACGCATAGCCCGACACCGCCCAGTATATGGCCGTATCACCGATACCGTTGCATTTTCCGATACCGCGATTTAAAACCCTGAAGCAGATCAAAAGTTTCTGCTTTGCAACTTCATGGATAAGCTTAAACACAGAACATCATGGATAAGCTTAAACACAGAGTATACCCCAAACAACATATACGAGATCCTAAAGTCCGACAATAATTTAATGTCACCAAAAAAATAATAGCATAAATTTTAAAAAGGCCCAATAAGGAAGCTTACTTGTGCTTTCTGCAAAGGAGAAACTCGACAGCAAACAACTGAACTACAATTCAAGCTCAGATTTAGTAGCATTACTCGTAAACTCGGGTCTAGTGCATACATCAAGCACTTCCCATCTATCACAAGTGCCAATTTTGGACCAGATGAAGTCTGAAAATAGTTCTGTGCTTCCTCGTGGCACTTCTTTAGCTGATTTTTCACTGCTTCCCTCATATAGCGTGCAATCTCAACTTGGTCTCCCTGGCCATAGAATGTAAAGCAACTTTCAAACTAATACACACTCTAAACCTCTACAAATTTTTTAATTTCCTTTCAATCAAACCCCATAAATTAATTCCTTACCCTGCTTTCAAGTTGTCGAATATCATCAGTTTCTGAACTAATAATGAACTGTTTCATGTCATTATTGATCAACTTGCATGCTGAGGCAAAGGAAAGGGAGAGTTCATTCAAGTTTTTGCAGATACAAAAGAGGAAACACAACATCAAGTAGGAAATATACAGAAAAGAAAATTGATTCAAAAACTCTTTTAACTACTAAGTACTAACCATAAGCTATATTAATGGCTGTTTCCATTTTGTCCCCTGTTAGAACCCAAATCTTGATTCCAGCTCTAGAAAGAGTCTCTATACAGGAAGGTACCCCTTCTTGAAGTTTGTCTTCTATAGCCGTGCACCCAATCAGAACAAGATCCTTCTCTATGAGTTCTGCAACCTGCACAAGTGTATGTGTGGTTTTAGGTAGTGATCACTATTTATTTTCCTGATAAGCAATTAACTATCAAAGAGGATTGACATCTTTCTATCCTTCTATTTCTGAGATAGCAACTAACACCAGTAAACCAGATCATACAATTATGAAAACAAACCCATTAATTCATGATATTTGAATTAACATATGAAGCTGCAACCGGAAATTCCTAGAAAATCTGGTAAACTTTACAGCACATTATCAAAAAGTTCAACTAGATTGGAATCCCTATGCAACAAAAGTAGTAAAAAAATGAGTCTTGTTTGTGAAAAGCAATTAGTAGGAAGTAAAGACTCATCTGCATAAGATACATCTTCCAGCATAAGATAAACCAGTAAACAAATGAATCATCTTATTGAGATGAGGAAGCCTAGCGGCAGCCTGTAAAGCCCTGCAACTTGGCATATTTGTAATTTGACCTAGATTTGAATTGAGTTAATACAAAATTCAGATCACAAATTCAACTAACCCATCTTCTTCCCCACATCCCGCAAAACCAATTATTTTTATTACTAGTAGGGGTGATTTCGGTTTGGTTCGGGGTGAAATTTCCGAAGACCGATTCGATTCGGTCCAAATATTTCTAGGACCGATCCAGACCAGAGTTGAGTTTGGTTTGGGGTGGGATCGTCCGGTCGGGGATTTCGTTCCGCCCAAAATATAAAATTTTCATTTAGTTAAGTGTATATATGTAAAATATATATTTATATATTATAAATATTATATATATTTTTTTTAATGTAAAATATATAGTCGTTCGGTTCGGTCCAGCGAAAAATCCAGTAAACCGAGACTGAAACGATTTTGGTTCTGTTCGGTCTGGTCAGGAAAAATTCTGCCATCACCCCCCGATTGAAAACCGAACCAGTCGGTCGGTTTTTTCAGGGGGTTTCAGTCCGTCGGTGTTTTAACACCCCTATTTACTAGCACAGTTGCAACAAGAAAATACAGACCTCAAAGTCAAACTCAAACAGATCCTATGTTCCTCACCCTAGTTTTTATCCTAAAAGGAGAAGGTGAACAGGAAGCCCGAAAGTGCGCGATGTCACTCAACTAATAACAGCAACAAAGATTGTCGCACTTGCAAGGTCTACGCGGACACTACATGTATCTCTCATTTTTTAAGGGCATAGTCGTCAGTCCGTTTCCTTCATATTTAAGCATCCCTCAGGCAATCTCATGAATCGTGATAAGCTTACATCTAAGAAGGCATGGATACCGACATGGACATGTTTATAGACAAGGACACTGTAATTCTAAAAAAAATTGGGACATAGACACGGCGAGCAAACAACAGAAAATACGTATGAATATATTGTATCAAATTGTTGTCATTCATATCACTAATATTCCAATTCGCATTCTTTCCCTTTATTGTTGAATATTAGGACTTAAATGGGGAGGTCGAATTTTGTTTATTTGCATGTTTTACCTTTATATTTTAAACATCATAATTTACCTATAAGGTTAAGTTTTCCAAATTTTATTGACCAATGTGTCTCCTACTTAAAATTAACTAAGTTAATTGGAGCCAACATGCCCATACGTGTCCAAGCCTGTCCCCAATGTCCGACTTGACAGGTCAACAGTTAGGCATGTCGGTGCCTTATAGGCTTACATTTTGACTCCAAAAGTTTCCTTTCCGGCAAGATCTCCCCTCTTCTTTTCTTTCGCTATAATTTCAGCACTTCGCAAATGAGAGAGAAAGTCAGAGGAAAAGTATTATTTTACTTAAAATCAAAACTCTAGAATAACACTACCAGAATGATAATATGTACCAAGGACATTTCAAACATCCTATATTATGACATTCTTTTTAAAATAACAAATACTCCCTCCATCCCAAATTCTTTGTCCGGTCCGCAAACCGGAGTGTTAAAAATAATACAATTTTTTCAAGAAAAAATTCAAACTTTTTTCACAAATTAAAAATACCCATTGATAACTAGTAAGTTGTTGAAAAACTTTTGGTTTTTTCTTGCAAAAATTATATTATTTTTAACACTCTGTTTTGCGGACCGGACAAAGAATTTGGGATGGAGGGAGTAGGAATCTTACTGCAGATACACAATGCAAAATTCAACTTCCTTAGGTTATGATATGGTGGACCTCAAATCGTAATTGTACCTCCATAAGAGATATTTAAGAAATGAAGAAGGCTCTTACGCACAGACTTTTCTTTTCCAGTCACTTTCAATCTATGTCTCCTATACTATATACTAAGGTCAAAGAATGAAAGTAAGAAACAAACATGAATTCGAGCTTTTTCCACCACCGTGCCATTTACTTTTAACACCAATTATTCTTTAAGGCATTCAGTTAATAAGTATTTCCACGATACTAGTAGTTAACCTGCTAACCAACAATTGATACTTTACCAAAACTTTGAAATTTTGCTATGTATGGGGAAAAAGAGAATTAAAATGGCCCAGTTAAACTCTGTGGCCCTGTTCACTAGAAGCCAAAGAAAATGAAAAGCTAAACAATCAACTTGAAGAAAAAAGGAGGCACGCTGAAAATTAGAGGTTACTGAAAAAACAGACCTCAGACAAGAACTATATGTTTACACAATAAAGTAAATGCCAAAATATTCATAGGGTGAAAAAGAATGACTATAAAATAAGTAAAGAACACACCGATAAAAAAAAAAAAAAAAAGAAAGAGTAAAGAACACCTCTAGTTTATAATACCTCGTCCAATTTCCTCTCACGCTCGCGAAGAGAGGATTTTGCCTGAATAAATTTCTCATTCCAATTTTCATAGGTGTCAGAACTAATATCTCTATACGCCAGGCAAAGGGTACGCAATCCCGCCGCTCCAAATTGTTCCAACTGTTCCCTGGTTGTTTTTCTAATATCATTGGTCCCATCAGCCAATCTTTCATATATCACAGTATCAGCACCCTGCAGAAGACATGTTCTGTTCAAGTGTAATTTTACGTCATGCCAAAATTTTCCATTCACCAAAAAAGACACAAAACCTATTACCTTACAGTACAGTACAAGCCTGCCATCCGGGTACCGGCAAACAACTGACTGCCTCTTTCTTGTACTGGATACTCATTAAAATTTACAGTCAAACATTAACATCATCAGGCATGTAATAACAAATGATAAAACGAGCCAGAAGAACGTACCCACCTATTGAACTCAAGGACATTCAAGATTTCATAAGGAACATCTTGAACCATTCCCATCTTCTCAACATGTGATTCACGAACATAGATCAAAGTAGGTGTGCGCCTGAGAAAAATAAATCACTAGCTGTGAACCATGCAGACTCTTTCACTTAAATTCTCCTAATGAAGAAAGAGATGACACTTTAGTACAATTTTCTGTAGTTCCCTACGTAACTAAATCAAACAAAACTGATGAGGATCCAAGTTTAACCACTCGGTTTACATCCTAAGTAATTCCACTCTACCATGTACTACTATTTGATAAAAACAAAAGGGTATCATATCAAAATGGAAATGAAAACAACTTGATAGTTAAAGAGAAAATGTAAGAAGCCTACAAGAAATAGATATATAAATATAAAGACCTGTAAAAGAAGAAGCCAAAGTTCTTTGCTGCTGTAACCAAAGCAGCCTCATCTGGGGATGCAGCTTGATATCGAATTTTTTCTGGGGTCTCCTCACCTTCTGGCAGCACGGTATGGCATATAGCAAGGCATCTGAAGAATTCCTATAAACAAAATAAAAGCATTCACCATGAATTGCAAATTGCCTGTATAATTCAACACCAATTTTAAGTCTGACTGCCTGCCGTGGCATGAGCATGCCACAGATCAAGCATACATACAAACAGCCACTTTGAACAGATTCTAGCAACTGTAGAGCTATATTAACACATTTTCCACAACGTACTGAGAAAAATTTGACTTACACAATAAATCGCCATAGAAGAGACAGCTACAAACTATAACTTAAAAATTAGAAACCAGTCGTTCCCATGCGGGCATGAACTATTTTAGTGTAAACTAGAAAATTGGTTTGTGAATTATACTTCAAAGTATATACAAAACAATTTTACCAAGGCAACCAAAGAAATAAAAAAACACATACAATGCTTTGTTACATTAGCAAGCATTTCACAACCAACAGCTACTACCAGAATTGTGTTCCACAAGCATGTCCGTGTCTTCTTAATAATAGAAAACACTCAGATGTCTTGTTTTATTATCAGCAACCATCCTATTCATATAATTTGTTGTCACATGCTCTAACGGTTTTCAATCGAAAACTAACTACTGACATAAACCATGCTCTAGATGTGAGAGTGTGTCATCAAAATTATAGGAAGTTCTACCATACTTCGTAACAGAATGGCAAATAATCATATCTTAGTCATTAAACACATCTACCTTGCACATATCAGGATTGGGTTCATTCCTCCAGGCACCTCGCATAATCCTGGCATCATCAAAGTTGAAAACCCTTTTCACGTACTACGTTTGCTGATTTCCTAGCCTGAGAGAATTGAATGACAGCAGAATCATCCATGATGTCACATTAAGTTGTGCCAGTTTCCAAGTGATGGTGGCTTGGTTATACCTCGTCGACTTTCATGCCGTTTCTCTGTGCTCCTCCGACCTCAATCTCCGTAACACCAGTTCCATATACCTCTCCTCCAATCGAGCACTTAAAGAACTCCATCATGTTTCTAGTTAAGGTTCCAGTTTTATCAGAAAAGATATATTCCACCTGGCCAAAGGTACAATAAGTCATTAAAGGCGAAAAGTCAACTTTGAAAGCAGTACGAGACTAAATTGAAAAGGGGGAAAATATGAAGATGACCCCAAATTTTGAAGAATAAACAAATCTCACGAGATTGGTTCGAGAACTATAACCTAAATGGCAATTTTTTAAGAATCTTGACAGGAAGAAAGGGTAGAACTTGTAATCTATTGTTCATAATCTCAGCAGGACACTAGTTTACCTGTCCAAGTTCCTCATTCAGATTGGATGTTCGTGCCAAGGCAGGGGTGTTGGTTTCGAAGTGGTACATATGCAAATCATTGTTAATGTATTGAGTGGATTGTATAAATTTGACCATCTGAAAATAGAAGAAGAAAATTAACCCTTAAACCAAAGGAAAATGCATAGCTTGGGAACACAAATAAGGCCGTATAGTACCAACCTCAACTGAGACATAAAGAGAAATGGGGATGATCGGAGAATACAGTGTAATAAGGGTAAACATATTTAAAAGACCAACCTGCAGAAGCAATAAATGTCATCAGGAAAAAAAAAACTCATTCCAGAGGGGTACACTTATTGCAGCACAATAATAATACCAAAAATCTGTTGCTGGGGTTCATGTCCGCTGATAGATCTGGACCGTGAAGACCCAAGTAGAAATACTTGGGTTTTAAAAATAATCCACTGTAAGTTGAGAAGTATAAAGAATGTCATCGAAAAAGAAAATGCAAACAGTAGCTACTGCAATATGAAGAAAAGACTAGCTAATGGCACACCTTCCAAAGGCCCCAATGAGACACATACAGAAGAGCACTCCAAAAAGAGCAATTATAAGTCTATCAAGTTTCCTCTCTAGAGTACTTCTTTTGGAAGGAACATTCATGGAATTCATCATGACCTGCAATCCAATCAATTTTCATGATAACTTATAATGCTATTCAATACAAGCCACATTAAAAAGCAAGTGAAGAGATAAAGCTAGCAAGGAAGAAAACAAAGAACAAAAGAGGAAGCAAATAACTTAATCTGCTGGACAACAATTTCTAGTGATATCGAGTAACTAACTCTACGCCCGACACCAAGTCGCCAACAGATGGCATTAGTTATCTCAAAACCGTCTCCCATGAAACCAGAGCACAATCAAGTTTAGCATTTCAAATGAAGGTAAAGATATCTCCAAACCATAAACAGTTCTTGCAGAAATAACTCAACATGCAAAACCCAAAAGCAAAAGACAATGGTTGCTACAAACTGAACTATTTAACCTTTGTTTCATGACCACTAAAAATAACAGCTCCAATTATGTACTCTGTGTTCCTGAGACTGCAACCCTGAAATATACAGAACCAGAATTAATCGGTACATCTGATATTAGAACCAACAATAAAACTTTAACAGAAAATTTTAAGGAACCGTACAAAATTAGCAGACCTATACTCAGTCCTAAAACATATTACTTGTACTTCATGTAGGTCCATAAAGATCAAACCCAAGCGGGCAAGAGCACGTACATATACCAACTCAAAGCATACCAAAGTTTCAGTCAAATTTCAATTCAAATAGAAAAGAAACTTGAATACGACAGCGTATACAGACATGGAAAACAAAACGAAAAAGGTCTTACTCGCAATAGCAGTTGATTTGGACTGAGGGGTAAAGTATGACTTTCAATTATCAGATTGCCAGTGAATGTGTACAACGAATTATTTGGTTGTTCACACTGTACTTCACCTAAAGTAACAGAAAAACAATCATAAGAACATACAATAAATAAAGACTATTGGATCTTGCACGCATCATGATTTTATCTCTCTTATCTAAAGTTTTTGCCAAACCGGCCCCAACTCAACATCCAAAAGTTTTGAGCCAGGGCTCTAAATGTAAAATCTTATAACATCAACATTGAAAGAAAAAATAGTTGCATCTAGTGCGAGGAAGAGGAGAAGCGAATCGAAGGCCTCTATGAAGCACTAATATGAGTACTAACACTGGTACCAGTACACTGCGGGTACAAATCTGAGGCAAAACCTTTATGGGAAAAAAAAGGGAATGGATATTGCCAAAGTTGTTGACAAAAAAAATAGTTCTGATTGGTAGTACTTGATAAATCATACCGAACGAAAAAGAAATTTCAAAACTAAGAGGTAGCTAAAGCAAGTACTAACTAAGAGTCTTGCTAACGCATCCAACTCAAAACCAATTGGCAATGAGTGGAGAGACCGCCGAGACTCGTATACTAGTTTTGGATGTTATACTTAACCAATGTGGAACAAGCTCTAACACATCCCCGGACATACAAAGGATCGATTATAGTGGGACCAAAAATGAAACAAGGTGCACTTATGGCACAAACAACGGGGCAATCAATCAAGAGAGTCTTGTCCAAAAGACTCCTAAAGCCTAACTTTGATACCATCTAAAAGCATCCAACTCAAAACCAATTGGCGATAATTGGAGAGGCCACCCAGGCTCATTTACTAGTTTTGGATGTTATCATTAACCCATGTGGGACAAGATCCATCAAGTTTCACATCAAAGTTAAGGATTCACACTATAACCCAGATCCCAGAGTTCAAGCCAAAAAGCAAGCTCCATTCAGCGGGCTTGATGTTGTCACATTACAAACTGAAGTTCAGTTCTAAAAGCACCCCACATGATGACAGAATCCTAAGCTCTCTATGATTTGGAAATGTCCAGCGATACACCCTTCAATTGTTCTATTTATAAATTGACGCACTTGGATTTTTATTCTGCTACCCTTATACTTGTAAGAAAATTGCATGTTAGTACCCAATGCATGGCAAGATGTACCTGACCATACCCTCCACCCCAAAATAATAAACATCATACCCACAGCCACATAAGTGCCTGGTGCGTACCCAAAACGCACACGAGCCACGCACACGAGCCACGCCCAACAATGAAAAAGTAACAAAATAATCTTTTCCATAGGTCACTTACCCAGAGTGCCTACAATCGTACCATATCGTACGCACACCTAATACTCGTGTGGTCATTTTTACGAGTATGTTCATTGGAGACCCTTAAGGATATCCATTATCCAACAATTGCTCCTTAAAATTAACTACAACGAACCATGCTCAAAAGGTAACCTTTGAATTCAGATGCTTTGCAGGATTCACGTAATCCCAAGTCTTTTCCAATGCTTTTCTGATCTTCAAATTAGTTTCACCATCCAGATTTGCAGTCTGAAACGCAAGAAGTAAAAGCAAGGATATTAATAGGCCCAGAGGGAGAGAGCATGTAGAAAACCATTTAACATCAACAAAATGTTTGATCCTTTCCAACGGAATCATGTCCAGTTCTCAAAGAGGAACAAAAGATTCGTAAAATGGGAAAAATGCAGCTATGAGTAGAAACCTCAACATAACAGACACCGTCTGCGTTTGTACCAGCGAGGAACAACAGGTCCGCTGGAAAGAATCCGTCTTGCTTAACCTGCAACCGTAGCAACATTTAAGTTCAGTATAAAACAATTCCAGTACTAATAATTCACTCCTGTAAAATTTGGAAATCCAAAAATGATGGAAAGATGGAACCCGAGGAGTATAACTGGAACAGTATATTGTCTATGGAATACTGCAATACAATTTAACCACTGGTTGGAAATAATTCTATCATAGATGGTTGAAACCATTACAATGTTATCTGAGTGGGTAATATCTGCTTCATAAATGGTGAAAGCATGGCAGAAACTTTCCTTCTCAGTCTACACGGATGTACATTAACTATTGGTTATGAGTACAAGGGTAAAACAAAAGAAGAAGAAGAAAGAAAGAAGAGAAAAAAACTAAAAGGTATGAACATGACTCGCACACAAGAAAATTGACAGTAGAAAAGAGATACAAATGGGTATTACAAGATGTGAAGACCAACAAAGAGGAGGGAGCTAATCTGCCAAGATGATATCAATGACATTGGAGGCATTTTCAAGTTACGAATTAGAAATAGTCTCATCATATAACAAACTGCTGAAAAATATAGATACAAAATCGTAGCACACTTACTTTGACAACGTCTCCAACCTGTAAATTCTTCCAGGGGACACTTACCCACCTTTGATCTTGCAGCATGTCCACAGAAGAATTATTTATTGCCTTATCATTTTGAAAGCGCTTCTGTTCCACATAATGGAGGAGAAAAAAAAAAAACAGTAGAAAGTAAGGGCAATGAGCAATTTTCTGATATCCATACTCTCATGCAGATTAATGAAAGTTTAGGACATATGACTTCCAGCTAAGCAAGCATTGCAGGCAATCAAGTCTATATTCTTAAACCATTCCGTGGGGAGAAGATCACTACTTGGAAACTAGAAGCCAATGAGCAAAATATCACTCACCCAGTCTTCCCATGCCTCCTTCACAAGGGATACAAAAAGCACCATACTTAGGGGGAGCACATTTGTTATCGGAGATACAGGACTGCATGGAACAAAACTTATTAGGTGCAGGTGCAAAACAATGGTTAAAACTACTTTAGCAAATCTCTTATGATCACAGCCACACATGCATGTCAAGGGAAGAGCATGAAACAGTGTATCAAAGCATGGCCGCATAAGCAGTAGCTTTTCTCGCTTTCAAAGTTATCATGCACACAAAAATACAAAAGAGGAACAAGTGTATGCAGGGCAGAGCCAGGATCTCTATCCCTTCACTGAAAATATGTACCCTCCTTGTTATACATGCTTTCCTTTCGTGTGTAATTCATAATATAAAATTCTTATGTCCTTTTCTTTTAGTAACTACAATCAAGAAACATAAAAAAAAAAAAAAAAAAATTAAAGAGCAAGGTAAATTTATATGAATTGAAGACCAAACTTGGTTTTCTATATAATTTCCAAGACCAATGTCCTGGTTCTATCATCACCAATTAAACAAAAATGAGTTTACTAAAATATATACTAAACCAAGCCCTAGCATACCTCTGCTTCGCGCTAGATGCGAAATCAAGCCCAACCACCGAAGGGTGAGTGGAGCTCATAGGTGGGGAAAGGGAATTCAGCGAGCAAAGTAGAAAACAAGACAAGAGACGCAGACAATACATAGGCTAGGAAACAAAATGCATGACCAAAAGACACAGTCTTAGTTAAAACAGATTCAGCAATAGAAACCTTTCCACACCAGCAGCAATCGGAGGAGCTCCACAGAGGGGAAAAGAGAAAGCAGGAAACACTAGAGATGCACATATAACATGCATAAGGAGAGACAAGAATGCATCGCAGGAAAGAGCCGGGCGTGGATAGATGCATTTGTCAATAGAAGGCCTATAATCAATGATAGAGCTCCACAGGTGGGGAGAAGGAAAACGTAGCAATTAGGAATACAAGATACACATTATAGGTAGTTTAAAATGGATAAGGGAAAAGGCATTGAAGAAAAACAAATGACACAAACGTAGCTAAAGACAAGCCCCAGCTGAATCCCAAGAAGAAGAAAAATCTGTCCTCAATAATATCACATTCACTGAATCATTCAGCAGAGTTCTAAACCAAAGTACTAAACCAAGCCTTGTGTCCCAATCGATTGGGGTAGGCTACATGAATCCTATTTTTCCATTGAGCTATGTCAGACTCCAGGGCTACCTGTTCACTTAGATTTAGTAAGCCCAAATCCTTTCGTTTCACGGCATCCAAAGACAGTTTATGTCTTCCTCTTCCCCTCACCCTACTATCCACTACTATCATGTCACCCTTCTTGACTACTACAGCTGCAGGACTACGGTAAATATGAAGACTCCAGTACTTAAAAAAGCTTCAACTACTGAGAAAAGAGGAAACGAATCACATATGACGCACAAAAAAGAAAATAAACAATTCAAACAAAAAGAAACGGAAAAAAGCTAGGAAGTTGGAGATTATGAATTGCTCCAGTGTGACTCTAAAAAGCACAACACATCTCACGTGCCGTTGCTCTACTCTCAGGTTTCATTATCTGCAAGATTAATCTGTAAGCCTTGCAGTACCAGATATAGTGGCGCATAACTTCATGTTACATGGATCCTTCATTTTGGCTCAAGTACCCTTATCGATGTGTCCGACACCCGTATCCTTTTGGGCACTTGGATCTTCTAATTGTTAATAAGATACTTAAAAAAAGGAATATCAAATTAGCTGGAAAAGCGGTATTTCGAGTATTTCACATTGACAGGAAATAGGAAAATAGCAAAAACATAATTTTCTCCTTTATTGTTTAAATACAATTGTAAACATGGTTTATGGTACATAATCCTAAAAAAATTATGCAATATATAACACAAACAAGAGTTCAAGATGTGTCCACTTACCGGTACCCAAGTTGGGGACACATCCGCGTATCCTAAGATTAACCGTACCCAAGTTGGGGACACATCCACGTATCCTAAGATTAAAGTTTAGAAGGTCCGACGCTTGGACTTACACCCGCACCCAAGTCCATGTAACATAGGGCATAAGTAAACCTATGGTTGGAGAACCTTGCTCCACACCTCCAACCAACCTCCCTTGCCCCAAGAGAAACAAAAACTCCCAACAAAGCCCCGAGTGCAACAACAATTCTCTACAAGTGGAAGTGAATTGTCCAAACCTTGCAGACAAATGTGTCCATTGACTCAACCACAGCTGGTTTGCAATAGCTAAAGCTATCATCAACTAAGTTTCACAAGGCACATTATCAGACAGCCAATCCTGAAGCATGCTGTTTTGCAGTGTCATTCTAGTAGCTTTACTGAATGCTTTGAGAAAATGGAGGGAAAAAATAGCTCTTATTTTAAGGGCCGTACTGACTGGTGTGTGCTCGATAAAATTGAGATCCGTGAGGAAAAGTAGAGATTAGCCACCCGCCTGAACTGTCAGAGGAAAAAACAAGAACCTTTTTTCACAAAAGAAAAAGTAGGAGGTGGTGGGGTGTGGGGGGGGGGGGTGGGGGGGGGTGGGTGGCGGAGAGGGGGGGGGGGGGGGGGGGGGGGGGGGGGGGGGGGGGGGGGGGGGGGGGGGGCGGGAAATATCAACAAAGTTCAATTTAAAAATAACATTTCCTGCTTGTATCACCTCTGATTCCACAGTTTGCAAATGGAAGTAGAAAATGCAATTAAACAAAGATCTACATGCACTCAAAAATTTCAAAGGAATTCCAGCTCTTAACCAAAAATTCAAACTCCAACAATTTCCAGTCCAGAATAGTTTTCTTTCTTCAAATTAAAAGGTTTTAAAAGGATTCTGATCTTTTTGTGGTTTCAGAAGTTTTAGAAGCGCTACTGGTGCACTATGTGACAAAAGGGTACCCACAAAATTGAAAGGAAAATTCTATAGAACTGCCATAAGGCCAGCGATGCTTTATGGGACAGAATGTTGGCCTATTAAAAAAAACATGTGAGCAAGATGAGTGTAGTGGAAATGAGAATGTTGAGGTGGATGTGCGATAAGACTAGACGAGACAAGATTAGAAATGAAACAATTAATGAGATGGTAGGTGTAGCACCTATAGAGTATAAGTTGAGGGAAAATAGGCTAAGGTGGTTTGGGCATGTCTACCGTAGACCTGAAGATGCAGTAGTTAAGAGAGTGGATATGATAGCCCTAGGTAGCAATGTCCTGGGGAGGGGTAGACCTAAATTGACATTAGATGTTGTCGTGCGCAAAGATATGAGTATAATAGGTGTGTGTGAACAAGTGGCTCTTAACAGAGCTCAATGGAGGAAACAGATTCATGTAGCCGACCCCAAGTGATTGGGATGCAAGGCTCAGTTTGGTTAGACGTTTCACCACCGGTTCCAAATTAGAAAATAGAAATCCAGGTAAAATGACAAGTTCCAAACTAAAAATGGAGGGGAAATTTCCCAACAATGAGTAAAACCTATAAAATACATCATAAAATACAATGGTTCGCGTTCTTCGTAACAATGAACAGACCGGCTACAATTCATCAACTCTGAACAGAACCAAAAACAACCAGATTAATTTAGCAGTCTGATCAAAGGTTACAATAATATCCCAACAATTCAATAGGGACTAATTGCAAGATAATCAATCACCACTTCTATTGCTCAGAGGTAGAGAACAAGTTTACCTGTTCAAACAGCCCCTTCGGTACAAAAGTAAGAATGTTGTACTTCGTAGTCGATATAGAATTTCCCTGAAACAATAAAATCCAAATTCCAGTCAAAATCCCAATAAATCCAAGTAGTTCTTTTTCCCCTGATAAGCAAATCCAACTACATGTACAAGCAATAAACACCATGAAGAGAAGAGTTAATTGTATAACTAAAAAACGTGTACGAAACATTAAAAAAAAAAAGTTCTCATACAATGGGAATAATGACGTACAATAGGCACTCCAATAGCTAACTTTCAATAACTTAACAGCTTCTACTAATCAACAATTTCTTGCTCAACCAACTACATTTGTGGCACGTTACAAGTAAATATGGTACTGCAGTTTTAAACCCAAAGTGTTTTTCTTATGCCAACAAAAGCACATCTCTCTCAAATCTCAATGCACCATTTTTTTCCTTAAGACTTGCAATGTATAGCTATTTTTTTTTATTTTGGTGGTGGGTTTTAAGTCGGTTGCGCAATGATAGATGTATTCTTCTATCCCCTTTGTGTATCCGGGTCCACAAAATATAATTCCTAACACCAGGGTAAACTCGTAGAAAATGTGTGAGATGGACCAAAACCCATATACACTTGGATCCTCTAATTTTCAATCAAAACAAACTTATGTTTGGTGTTTTAGGAAAAATTCTAGTCCCTCACATGGATGGGAACTAAAGAAATCATCTTTTCTCCCAACTCCTTTCACTGTCGTGTACGCTACTTAATAACAATCCACTATTTTTTTGAACAGTGAATAACAATCCAATCTAATGCTAGAACATTTCAATAGATAATAGATATAAATGTTCAGAAAATATCCACACTCTAATATCCAACTTTTGGATACATATTTGACACCCTATCAAAAATGATCAAGACAATGCTTGAAACACAACTGAATCCATGTAAAATAGTTTTGCCATGAGGATAATAATTTGAAAGGAACTCTTTCTATGCTAGCATACTTTGGACGATAAATATTCACGAATGGAGTAGCTCGCTGAAATTTATTTAATTGAACTTTTGCAATACATGGATCGTGGCCCACTGATTTTCCATTTGTTTCTAGGCCCCAGCATGGATCCAGGATAGAAATCACCTCACTCCCCGCCATACCACTCACTATTATATATATTCCTACGTCATAAGGAACAATACATACTAACCTCAACATCTAATGTTTTGAAAATGCCCACGCATCTGCCTCCAATTTTTGGATCAATGTCACAATATCCTACAATTTATGACCTAAGGGGGTCCAGTTCTTAAATTTAACACGTCCAATTCCATGAAAAAATGTCTCAACGAAGACAACTATGAGTTTTCATTAACCAAGACGTGATTTGCCAAAGAAGTTCATTACCTCCACAGGTATGCATGAAACCCATTGAGATGGGTTAAGGCAACATTTGGAGTACCATCTTGTGATATGCACATGGTACACCCAGGAGGGAGGCATAGAGGCTAGTTATTTTCGACAAAGAGCTTCTGCTGAAGTAGTTACCATGATTTTCAAAGTAAGATACATATTGAACAAGCGTGGTAGTTGCAAATTATGGTTCTTAGAGGGACTTCGAAAGGGGGTTCGGTATATTTGGGAGCAATTCTCCAAATGGCAATTAAGGCTGCATTCTTTAAACTTAACTTTACCTTAAACTTAACTTAAAATGAGTTGATTTGTCATTATTTGAATTTTTCCGCATTTGTTAATTTTCCGCCAAACTTTTGTGGATTATTGATTCGTTTCAACGAGAGAAATCGGAAAAGTAAAAAAATTGTACTTTTACCCAAATATTTTGGGAAATAATCACTTATTTCTCAAAATAATTCAACTTGTTTCACTTTTTCTGCTAAAAAGTGGTTATTTCTCAAATTACTTGGGTAAAAATACAAATTTTTTCCTTTTCCGATTCCTCTCGTCAAGACAAATCAATAATCCACAAAAATTTGGCGCAAAACTAACAAATGCGAAAAAATTCAAATAATGACAAACCAGCTCATTTTAAGTTAAGTTTAAGTTACGTGCAAAAGAACGCAGCCTAATTAAAGGTGTGGAGAGGTCAGGAGGGTAATGTTTCAGCGACACAACTGGTATAGGCGTGAAAAGGCGAAGAGAGCTTATAATTCAATCTTTATCCTAGCTGCTAAAAGAAGCCTCACTGGTAAATAAGGTTTCAGGTACAGCAGTGGTGGCTTGTGACTTTCATCATACTGGCTTCTATCATATTGCCCTAACAAGGAAGGAATCTGTGAGATTGAGATTTGGAAATGTTTCCTGATCTCCTCCACCGTCATTTTTGGCAAATCGCTTTGGAGATGGTCCCTTGTCACAGCAAGGACATACGAAAGGGCAATTTCATGTAAAGTCCTCCTAGGGGACATTACTGGGGAGTTGAGGGGTAATACAAAAAACCTAATACTCCTCCACCCGCTTTTGTTTATCCCTCTTGGAAGAATGTGCATTTCTCGAACAAAAGATACATATTTTGTTGAATTTTTTTACACCTTAAAAAGATCTTATTGAGCTCCTTTGATTGGTGTAAAAATACATTTCAAATTATCTGCAGAAAAAATATTTTGTCCAAGAAAATGCATGCTTTTCCAAGAGGGACAAACAAAATTTGGGCAGAGGGAGTAGAAAAGAAAAGGAAAACAACTGTTTACATAATCCCCTTACATAAGATAGATCCCATATAACATCAGCTTTGTCTTCCTCACAAAGACCATGTATACTGGTCTAAAACTCTAATGCTTTGTTTGGATTAGAGTTTGAAAAAAAATTTGAAAACTAGTAGGGGTAATAAGTGGAGAGAGATAGAGAGAGAAATATTAGAAGTACGGAAAATCTAGGGGAAATATTTTGAAAATTCTTTTTGAATTGTGAAAAGAACAAGGCATAAATAACTCATACCTGGAACCTATGATGCACGGACACGGATACCGACACGGGGACACGGGAATTCTAAAAAAAAATGGGGACACCCACATGTATATTTATTTATAAATAAATAATTATAGTTTGATACCCAAAATTTTTGAAAAAATTACAATTTGGCCCCAAATTTTTTAAAAAAATTACAGTTTGACCCCTAAATTTTTTAAAAAAAATTACAGTTTGGCCCCACTTGTGTCGCCCTAAAAAAATTATATTAAATTATGGGACACGCCCTGAGGTGTCCCCGTGTTCGACAATGCGATACTTCGACCTCTAGAGGTGTTGGTGCTTCATAGCCTGAAACAAAACAACGTAGTATGTAGTAGGGGTACTGTTGTCTTTCTACACTCTTTAGTTGCTTTGAGTGTTTGTCCAGGGCTATGTAGCACATACACGGGATTTCTAAAAAAAGGGGACACAGATATGGCAAGGAACACAGCAAAAATAAATAAATGAATGAACAATATCTATTTAATACCATTGGAAACACACGTATATACGTATAAGCATAAAGCATCAATGCATATAAACAAACATTAAATATACATAATACATCTTATTACGCTTTCAACCCAAAGTATTTCAAGTAATACACATTTGCCCCAAAAAAAAACTTCAAAAAATTTCATACTTAACCCTATTGTGACCCTACCTCCCGTGTCCCTGCCGTGTCTCCAAAAAAATAGATCAAATTTAATGGACACTCTATGTGTCACATATGTATTTTGACGTGTCCAAACCGGCCTCTAGAAGTGTCAATGCTTCATAGGTCCAAGTGCTTCCTCCTACACAAAGGCGGAGTGATTCTATCATGATGGTGATCGTTTCAAGAAAATGACCCGTAACATTGTCGATCTCTATTTCAAGGAGGCCTACAAATTGCATGGCGTTCCTACTTCTACTATCTTAGATAGAGATGTTTAGTTCCTTGCCCACTTTTGGAGGACTTTGTGAAAAAAAATTGATACCAACTTACACTTTAGTACTTTTTTACATCCTCAAACCAATGGTCCAACAGAAGTGGTTAACCGGAGTCTTGGGAATTGGTTGTCGTGCTTAGTTGGTGAGCATCCAAAAAGTTAGAATGGCATTCTTCCCTTGGCGGAGTTTGCTTATGTGATTCTCCTCTAAATCGCACCATTCACACCACCCCATTTTTTTAATGGGTTAAAGCCTTCTAGTGTGGTTGATAAAGTTCATTTGCCAACTTCTAAGAAGGGAAACTCCAAGGCAAAAGAAATGGCTACCTTTATGCAAAATATCCACGCCAAGTCAAGCTCCAAATTGAGAAGTCTAATGCAAAGTACAAGGCGGCCTTTGATGCACACAAAAGGTCGGTTCTATTCAAGCAAGGGGATTTTGTATGGGCATGGGTTATCTTGAGCAAGAAAAGGCATCCTCGTGGCACTTACATGAAGTTGAATGATCCAAAAGTGGGTCCTTGTGAAGTCTTGCGCAAGATCAATGATAATGCTTACCGAGTCCAATTACCCTCTCATTTGAGTACCTCCAACACCATTAAATGTGGAACACTTTGATGCCCTATTTGCCTAAAGTTGAATGATCAGAAAGTGGGTCCTTGTGAAGTCTTGCGCAAGATCAATGATAATGTTTACCAAGTCCAATTACCCTCTCATTTGAGTATCTCCAACACCATTCAATGTGGAACACTTTGATGCTCTATTTGCCTGAAGACTCTACTGTAACTTGAGAACAAGTTTCTCTGAGTCATGATGTAGCATGTAAGTTGTAATACGGGTACTATTATATTTTTATATTTGCTTTGAGCGTTTGTACCTGGCTAGCCATATATTGGCCTAGGTTTTCCTTCCATAGTAGTTTTAATCATTTTCAATAATAAAATTATCGAGAACAAAACTCTTTGTATTCCCATTTGAGAAGTTTCTCTCTCCACAATTTTAATGGAATCTTTGGTTTGCATTACAAAACTCAATATTCAATAACAAAAAGTGAAAGAGAGGTCAGACCTGAAAAGATAAGACAACATTGAAGGCTCTAAATCCACTATATTTGACAGGGGCAGACTGAATCCTATGCAAGAACAATTTCATCTAGAGAAGATCAAACAATTCCCACCAGGAGGAAAGAGCCACTTCATTTCTTTCTCCCCTACTACAAGACCTCCTTTTGTGCTAAAGCAAATGAATAACTAGGGAAGATACCTTCGGAGGGCAGCAACAAAATAAATTAGAACTCCAACACCTATAGCGAAATTGGTTTAGTAGGAGAACTAACTAACAGCTAAAGTTTAAGTGGCAGACTCTAAGATCATTCTTCTTGTTGCGGTTTCCCTCATTCAAGTTTATCGCAGTCCTTTAATAATTATATAATAGGTCCCCAGCACTAGGCATCGCAAGCGCTTCCAGTGCAGTTTGCTTGAACTAATTTAACTTATACCCTGCCATCGAACCAGTTCCAGAGAAACTAATGCAATAATTAGAACCAATAGCAACTATCAGTACATTGCACAATCAATCATTGCAACTTGGAATCAATTTATCAAGCAAAAAGAAAGAATAATTGATTTAGGTATTTTTGAAGCTCAGATGGGGGCTTATTAATGGCGAATTCCAATGCAACCACATCATCTGACACCCTAGACCTCTCTTTATGCCCTATTACGAAGTATAAAGCATCCATTTTCCATGATAAATACACATTTGATTAAAATAGGCAACCCCTATCGTCTTATTATGTTTCCACCCCGGTATTTTCACCTCAAGTAAGCAAACTCACTGTTCAATTCTAAAATCAACACAAGGTGTCAAAACCAAACTCGCTCCTGTGAACCATCAAATAAATTTCTTTAAAATGGCAGAAAGACAATGAATCAAGTTCTTTCCCTCAAACACATAAAATATACGCGAGTGCCCCGATTACAAACACCTATGTACATGCAATTTTTGTTTTTATAACTGAGGTGTCCCGTAGGCGCACCTCGACCAACCCTGGAAACCAATCCCACCGCCCAATCAAATCTGGAGCAAATGCCCGTAGCACCAAATTCCTACCCTTGGGTTCATATATACATGTATATAATAGAGAGAGGGGAGGGGGAGAGGACCTTGAATTTGACCATGAGATTGGCGTCTCGATCATTGCAGTGGATGGTGCGGTGACCAGGGGCCTGAGGCTGGACACGACCGAGAGTAACGGTGTGAGAGGGGGCTCTGCCAAGCCTCGATCCAGATGGCTCTCTCAACCTCTCCCATCTGCTCATCTTCCCAGCAATTCGTCCGATCCCAGAAGCCGCCCAATTCCAAAGATGCGACTGCAGAGAATATCCGATCGCTTCTATTCTCCCTCCTCCTCTTCTTCTTCTTCTTCTTCGTGGCCTATTTTGAAACAAAAAATAGGAACAAATTAATAAACCCAACTGTTATATATAAAAATATATCGGGTAAAAGAAAAATCCTCATTTGCGTCGCTTTTCCTGCAACGCTCTTTCCGCGCGTGGTTTGTCCTACGCACTTTATGGGGTTCCCGTGTTGAGGTACACGCGCCGCACCGTGAGTTGGCGAAGGTTAGGGAAGTTGAAAGAATTGGGGATTGGATCTGGCCAGACGATGTCGTTTTATGTACCGGTCGCCGTAATTAGCAAATCCAGCGTAGATTTTTGGGTTTGCGATGCCGATGATTTCGGAGTATCGGGTAAAACCCTTGTCAGAAGAGAAGGTGGTGATAATGGAAATTAGGGGGTGGAACAGCTGGCTCTCTGTTTGGAACTTGAAGAGGAAGGAAAGAAAAGTTAAAAAGGAGAGAAAATACAAAAAAAATCTACCATTTCCCTTTTCTTTTCTATTTTCTCTCATGTTTCTTTCTTTCCTTTTTTCTCACTTTCCTCGAACTTCCAAACAGAGCATTATCATTATTGTTTCTAGATAGAGGGATCCTGTTGTCTCTCCCTGACCTATTCGAGCCGTCCATACTTGGTAATGAATTGTTCAAATTTATTTCGATCAGACAAATCTCAACCATCCACCGCGTATAGCAATAAAAATCAGTCGATATGTCCTTTCATAAATATACAGTAATATTAAAGACTAATGTTGAAACATCCACAAACTAACCAAAATTAGATAATCAAAAATTGTTACACCACATTTTGGATATTCATTCAGTGCATGGTTGAAGTTAACAACCCTAAAGTGGCCAACATCTATTCAATGCATGGTTAAAAAGAAAATTTAATTTTATCTTGGATATTTCAAAAAAATTTGGCAAAAAATCTTACTTATCTGATTTGTCTTGACAGAACAAATCAATGATTCATATAAAGTTATGTGCAAAACTAACAAATGCAAAAAAAAAATAATAATAAGGACAAAACAAGAAAAAACTCAAAAATTCCAAAAAAAAATTAGCGGAACTTAGCCTTACATTGTGAATTAGATTTTAGATTATAATAATTTGGACATATATATATTGGTTTGTTCGGTTCACAATTTGGGAATTTTTGGGAAGTTTTAGTTGACAACTTAAGGCAAGTGAAACAGTGCAACTTGCTTCAAAAGGGATCAGCTCACCTCCAGATCCTCTTATTCACCATTCCCCTCAGACCTCCGAATATTTTAGGCGCCATCATGGGCTCATAACATCGACTTTGTTCATCTCATATTTCTTGCTGATAACGACATCTATGATAAGATTCAGCTTGATCCGTCTTTGTAAATCCATAAACAAAATGTATAATTCAAGTTTAAAATTATATGAACTGTCCCTTTTATGCAAATTATTCATGTGTATAATGATAATTAATTTAATTAATTTTTAAACATACGAGCTAATCTTAGTAAAGACTACGGAATGAACCGTTCACATTAGTATTATAGGCCCAATTGGTCGAAACCGTTGAGTTTGTAGATAAGATCCGGATGTGAGCTGATCCCACTTCAAAATATCCAATAGTAGTCCAAATGAAGTTTCACTCCGCCATATGTGCTTTTTTTAGAGTTTGAATGAGTTGTTTTTGTAGGATTCTTTATTTTCTTTTCCGCGATTAGTTCTTAAATACCTACGTTTTGCCCGGTATGCACGTGCAATGGGTGTCTGTGTCTTGTTTTTGATAGTTTTTGTTCATTCATTTATCTTGTGATGATTTATGTAATGCCCTTATGGTTGATATATGATATTGACCAATTTAAAAAATATACAAATAAATAAATATAACTCGGTCCATAATGGCAACGGTAAATTAAACAATAAAATCGTGGATGAAATGAATACAGTTTGACTATTCTTTAATCGCGAAACAGTTTTTTGAATGGTGATGTTTTGAAAAATGATAAATTTCAACAATCGTCCCTTTAGTTTCACCCAAGTTCCAATTTGGTCCTTTTGGCATCAAATTTGTTTGGAACATTTGAAAAAAAAAGAGAGGGAGAGAGATAGAAAATTAAACTCAATTTTACGCACAATACACTTTTCTCACACTTTTCTTATTAGGATGTGCTTGCGATAAATGTAAATACAAATTTTAGATTTTAGCTTCAAATTTTGTTTCAGATTTTGGATTACAGATTTTAATAGAAATTAAAAAATGTTTTTTGTTGTAGCTGGGAGATAATGAGAATATTTATCCCTTTTTTGACAATTTGTGTTGCAGAATCTAAAAAAATGACTCACTCAAAACCAGCTTTGGGATTTTGGAAAATCTCGTTTTTTTTTTAGCTTTTCAAAATCCGTAGAATTCAAGAATCCATTCTCTTTAATTTTTGACGAACACTACAAACTAATTTTGAAAACTTGAATCTCAAAATTTGGGGGAAAAAAATATCTGGAACACGTACTTAATTCTATCCTTGCTTTATCATAACCTCCAAATAGAACCTCAATCTTGACCACACGTGGTTATTGTCTTTAGATCCCGTTTCGAAACATGAAATAAGTACTTATTTTTTAAGAAGGCAATTTCAAACTAAAAAATGATGGGCTTATTGAAATCTAAAAATATGCAATATGGACCTTGTTTGAAATATCATTGAGATCTTTAATACAGTGCAAAAAAAATTCAAAAAATTATTTTTCATTTACATTATTTTTTAATTTGAAAATGTGAAATAAGTACTTATTTTTTAAGAAGATGTTCTGGAACGGGCTCTCAAGTCATCCATATCACACTCTCTACTCCTTCCCTCAGGTTAAACAAGAGAGGAAAGCCTCTATTTTTGAGCTGCATCAGGCTCGTTTCTTGGCAGCTTCAAAATCAAATTGCTACAGTAACTCATCAACACAAACGAGCCACTGTTCACTCGTGTCCAATTCTTTTAGTATTTCCCAATCTCTTTTTGTACCCCATTGACATCTCTCTCTCTCCTCTTTAATCTTCTTTGAACCCAATTGATCTTGTGTCATCTTCTAACCAAAGGACTCTCCGCAGACAATGATGGTGCCGGCGACGGCGAGGATTTGATCGACAGTTGGGTCAGAGTTATGGGCATGGATCGCGAAGTCAAGTTGATCGGAAAAGGGAGAGAGGTTTCGATCTTCAACACAGAGGGGCTTGTGGAAGTGGTTTGTATTTAGAACGAAAGTGGTTTGGTGGTTTGGGTTGTGTTCAATGAATTTCAAAGACCGAGAGTAAAGTTAGAGGAAGAGAGGGTTTTTGTTTGATATTTGCAGGGTTTTTGTTTTTTTGTTTATAATAAAGAAATAATACAATTTAATGAGATAATTTTAATATAGAGAGTCTGATACAATAGACATTTTAAAAGTAAGTAGCTAAAGTAATAAAATGATTTTTTCCTCTATAACTTGGTTTAAAATTTAAAGAGATTGGTGCGAATACTCTAATATGTTAGAGCATGTACACCAAGAAAATGTATTTTACCTACCCAATAATCCACTTTTTTCATTTACCTACTCAAATTTCTCTCAACCCCACACCAATTCTCTCTATTATACCTCTTTACCTTTATAAAATATATTACTAAAGAGAGAGAGACAGAGAGGGATAGAGAGAGACAGAGAGATTGATAGGAAAGGGGGAAAGAAGTAATAATATTTTAATGTATTGCTCTTGAACAGTACCTCTCTAGTTTTAGAGAGCATTTTCCTAAAAGGAAAAATAGCTCTGTGTTTGCCGAGACTGGTGCAAAGGGATTTGATGGTTTTGATTAGGTAAAATAACTAAAAGAGTGGGTTTACCCACTCTGGTGTACATGCTCTTAGCTGTTTGTCTATGTTGTAATGCTTATCGCTCATCATTACATATTCTTCCTCTGCACTTCTTTATCGTTGATCATCTTGTTAGCTATTATTGCTTGCTTCTTGTTGGTTATTACTTGACTGTTGTTGATTTGACAAATAATGCTTGGCTAACTTGTCCCTCAGCTAAATAAGACAACTGATTTATTTTTTTATTCTTATTTAATTTTTTTTCGTATTTGTTAGTTTTTTATCAATTTTTGGGGATTATTGCATCGTCATGACGAGAGGAAACTAAAAAGTAAAAAAATTTTGATCGACATCCAATTTTTTTAATAAAGACGAAAAAATTGACTTATTTTTATCTTTATTCAAAAAATTAGGTTTCGGTTGTAATTTTTTACTTTTTAGATTACTATTGTCATGACGTGCAATAATTTCCAAAAAAATTGATGAAAAACTAACAAATATGAAATTTTTTTGAATAAAAACAAAAAAATAAGCTAATTGACTTATTTAGCCGAACTATTTGGAGCTTGGTGTGCTTGCTTAAGCCCCGTCCCAGAAACATTCTTATTTTATAAGTACTTATTTTGGAGCTTTGTTCCACAAAATCCAAATAAGTAGCTTATTTTCACATTTTCAAACTCAAAAATAATGTAAATGAAAAATAATTTTTTAATTTTTTTTGCACTGTATAAAGATTTCAATGAGATTTATCAAATAAGATCCATAGTGATAGGAAAATTATTTGCGTAAGAACATAATTTTTGAGCTTGAAATTACTTTTTTAAAAAATAAGTACTTATTCACCATTTTGTAGAACACACCTTATTATTGGACAAAAAATAAATTCTTATTCCGGTTCTAGAAGGGACCCTTAGAGTATCCACAATGTTATAATCAAAAGTAAAATGTTTTTAAAGTTAACAATGTTTGTGCAAAATATGACTCACGATGTTATAATCAAATTTAACAATCTCCTTATAAATAATCAAATTTTGAACTTTGGATAACCAAAACTAGTAACCTTTTGACAATAACTAAATTTAATAGACTCTACATATTCTCAATCAAATACACTAATCATTACACAAAAATGTTCTACCCCTCTCCCATTTTCCTCTCTCACTTTCTTTTGAACAATATTTTTGAAAATAAAAATTTTACTAAATTTTTTATTTAGAAAATAGTTTTTTTTTATAAAAAAATTTAAAAACTTTTTTTTATTTCTAGTAAATAGTTTTTATTAGTTTCAAAACTTTTTTCTACTGTTCACAGTTTTTTAATTTTTTGTACTTTGAAAAGATGATGTGACAAGTTATAGTTATCCAATTTTGATTATTCTATTGTAGACATTTACATTGTTAAACTTAGCAATTTCTGAAATGAATACTCAAAAGCTGCTGTGACAACTTTTAATTATCAAATTTTGATTATAACATTGTGGATACCCTTATCTACTTACTCTAGAGTTAATTGGATATTTGGAGCTTGGCATGCCTGCTTACTGTATCGATAGGAAGCCACACACGTGGTGCCTCTTAAGCATTAACTTGCACAATCCGACCACGACCACCAATGAAGTGCATCGATAGCCCATTCAATGTCACGCGGGGCCATTTTGGGTCGGATGATCCGAGCGAGCCGTTCAATTAATTTTTTTTAAAAACCGAGTAGATCCTTAATCTAAATGAAAATTAGAAGATTTGATCAAACATCTACACGTATCGGATTGAACTGATTTTCTACGGATCAAATTGGGTTTTTAAGTATTAAACGACTTGAATCATCTGTATGGAATTCGGAGTGGGCTCTACATGACGGTCGGTGCATTGTGCTATGGTCAGTTCCCATAGCATTTCCGTATCTTGTATTTTTTGACATTTGAACTTTGTTCGGTTTGAGTTTTGAAAGAATTTTTTTTTAAATAATAAGTAGAAAAAGACAGAGGAAATTTATTCGTCGGTGCGCTGTGGTTTTGAGGTTACGCTCGACAAGAAGTTCAATTTTAGTGACTCCGTTGGTGATTTGTAACGGAAATGACCCACATGAACCCGAGCTCCTCAGATGCGGTTTTCTAGAAACCGAATCTGCTTCCTGATCGGATGGCAGGAGCTGCGGCAGTATCGCCGCTCGTCAGCCTCGCGTGCACCAATCTTCGCCCATCAGTCTTACCACCTCAGATTCCGTTGTTTCCTCGTCAATCACTACTTTTCCGTCACCGCCACTACAGAACCGGCTACAACGGACGCTCGAGGCTTGTCACCGTCCAACGTGCAAAGGTTTCCCCTTCTATACTCTCCCTGAAAATTTATGGGTCTATATATGCGTTTACAGTCTGGTCGTTAAAGTCATAATTTGTCATAATCCTGGGGTTAGTCAGGGTGGTTGGTGGGTGTTCCCACACAATTGTCCGGGTGGTTGGTGGGTGTTTCCACACAATAACGTAATTTCTTGTGAATTCTCTGGTGAGAGCGTGATGTCCGGCCTTTGATTGTGGAGGTGCGCATAGGATGCTCGGACACTAATCTATAACAAACAAAACAAAAAAAAAGGTCCTATTTTTCATACATAAGCATTTTTGTGAGGATTCTGAGAGAGAGAGAGAGAGCAGCAGCAGCAGCAGCCGAGGCTGAGTGAGAGTTGTAATTCGTATTGGACCAGTTTGTTCGACAGGAGTAATAGTGAAAATTATATATATATATATATATACACACACACACACAACATATATAACCCAAGCGTCCTAATACTCTGTTGCATATAAAATCCAAAGTATATTAGAAGAATATCGAAAGAAGTTCTTGGTGAGTCGAAGGGAAAAGGTCCAATTTCTAAGGAAACATGGTGGTGGAATGACGAGGTTCAAACCATGGTAAAAACAAAGAAGGAGTGCTTTAAAAAGTGGCAAAAGGACAGGAGTGAGGGAAATTTTCAGGGTTATAAGCAAGCTAGCAAGGAAGCTAAGAAAGCCGTTAGGGATGCTAAGTTGAAAGACTATGAGAATTTCTACGCTATACTCGATGGTAATGATGGAGAAAAGATTATTTATAAACTTGCTAAGATCAATGTTTTCAAAGGTGTTTTATGGGCTCGCCTTGGGGAGTTGGGGCGGTGAGGCTTTGTCAAAATGCCTCAGGGCTTAAAAATTTGGGCGGTGAACCACAAATGCAGTCGCCTTTTACGCCCCGATAGGTGAGGCGTAAGCCTTAGGAGAGAATTTTCTAATCTAGTTTGGTAATTTCCTAATTCAAACCCCCTCTCTCTTTGCTGCCTTGTTGAAATTGATCATCATCTACAGTCGGGCTCTGTTTTTCTTTAAACAGTTGTGCTTTGTTTTCCTTTACTAAATGACGAATTGATGTGTTCTGTTAGTAGCTAATAAAGTGATAAGTTAATAAGATAAAAAGTTAACAACTAATAAAGTGATGTTATAGGGTTTCTTAATTAGTTATTAGTTATGAGCTAATAAGGTAATAATAAGTCATCAATTGATATTCTACTTTACAGTCCCCTTCCTATAAGGGCGTCCTCATTTTAAGCAAAATGCGGACGTCCCCTTTTCTCCCCTTTCCCGATCAAATTTCGATGATCCGAGCCGCTCAATGTGTTCAGAACGTGATTTTAAGGATACTCGCGAGAAATCAGCAAAAAAAAAGACCGGGAAGGGCTTAATCTGAGTAGTTTTTATTAGAACCGTTCGATAAAATAAAAAAAAAACTGCTCAAATCAAGCCCTTCCTGGTCATTTTTTTTGCTGATTTCACGCGAGTACCCTTAAAATCACGTTCTGAACATATTGAGCGGCTTGGATCATCGCAAATTGGTCGGGAAAGGGACGTCCTTAACTTAATAAGTTAAGGGCGCCCTTATTAGAAGATTTGTGTCTACTTTATGCTATCTTTTTGTATTAATATATCTTTTATAAACTGCACATTTTTTGTATTTTAAAGTTATTTTATTAATTTAATTATTTAAAAAATAGAAAATATAAAGGCTTACGTCTCAATGCCTCAGGGCATACGCCTCGCCTCATGGAGGGTCAAACGTCTCACCTTACGCTTTCGCCTCTGAAAACTTTGGCTAAGATACGAGAAAGGAAAGCTAGAGACATTTCTCAAGTTAAGTGTATAAAAGGTATTGATTTGGTGGTGCTGGTGAAAGACGAGGCGATCAAGGATAGATGGAAGTCGTATTTTGATAAATTGTTAAACGAGAAACATGAAGGAGGCTTTGGTGGGGAGAAAGTGTATGTACATGGTGAGAACGTATAATATGAGTTTTATCGGAGAATACAAAAGTTCGAAGTGGTTAAAGCTTTGAAAAGGATGAAACTGGGTAAGGCCCTAGGACCAGCTGGTATCCCTATTGAAGTGTGGAAAAGTCTAGGTGACTTGGGGGTGACTTGGTTGACGAGGTTGTTCAACAAGATTATTATGACTAGGAAGATACCCGACGAATGGAGAAGGAGCACCTTAATACCTATCTATAAGAATAAAGGGGATATTCAAAGCTGCAACAACTATAGAGGTATTAAATTGATGAGCCATACGATAAAGTTATGGGAAAGAGTTATTGAGCATCGCTTGAGGATGATGATTACGGTGTCAGAGAAACAGTTTGGGTTTATGCCAGGAAGATCCACCATGGAAGTTATCTACCTATTAAGGAGATTGGTAGAAAAAACACAGAGCAAAGAAGAAGAATCTCCATATGGTTTTCATAGACTTAGAAAAAGCGTATGATAGGGTGCCTAGGGATATCATATGGTGGGTTTTGGAGAGAAAATGAGTGACCAAATGGTATATCGAGGTGATTAGAGACATGCATGAAGGTGCCGTCGCTACCATTAGACCATCAGTAGGGGAAACGAGTGAATTTTCAATCACTGTAGATTGCATCAAGGGTCAACCTTGAGCCCATACCTCTTGGCCTTAGTTATAGACGAATTGACTAGACAATTTCAAGAGAATATTCCATGGTATATGATGTTTGCAGATGACATTGTTCTCGTAGATGAAACTGCTAGAGGTGTTAATACGAAACTAAAAATTTGGAGGGAAGCATTAGAGTCAAAGGGTTTTCGGATAATTAGGAGTAAAACTGAGTATATGGTGTGCAAGTTTAGTGGTACCAGTTGTGCGCTTGAAGAAAAAGTGATGATCCAAGATCAGGAGACACCAAAGAGTGATCATTTTAGGTATTTAGGCTCAATTATTAGTAGCGATAGAGAGATTGCGGATGATGTGACCCATAGGATCCAAGTGGGGTGGCTCAAGTGGAGAAGCGCTACTGGAGTACTATGTGATAAGAGGGTACCCACAAAATTGAGGGGAAAATTCTATGGAACGGCCATAAGACCAGCGATGCTTTATGAGACAGAATATTGGCCTATTAAGAAATAACATGTGAGCAAAATGAGTGTAGCGGAAATGAGAATGCTGAGATGGATGTGTGGTAAGACTAGAAGAGACAAGATTAGAAATGAAGCAGTTCGTGAGATGGTAGGTGTAGCACCTACAGACGAGAAGTTGAGAGAAAATAGGCTAAGATGGTTTGAGCATATTTACCGTAGACCAGAAGATGCAGTAGTTAAGAGAGTGGATAAGATAGCTCTAGGTAGCAATGTTACGGGGAGGGGTAGACCCCAATTGACATTAGATGTTGTAGTGCGCAAATATATGAGTCTAATAGGTCTATGTGAACAAGTGGCTCTTGACAGAGTTCAATGGAGGAAACAGATTCATGTAGCTGACCTCAAGTGATTGGGACGTAAGGCTCGGTTTGGTTTGGTTATATTTTTAACCGATTCGTTAAATTTTTTAACCAAACTCTTTGATAAATAGTCTAATTAGATGGCCAAACAAACTTGCCCATGGTGATTGTGTGGAGTGGATTGTTGTTCCTCTCACTAGAGACGTAGGCACATTGTCAAACCACATATATCTTGTGTCGTGATGTCATTTTGTTTCACTGTATTATTGGTGGAGTTGATGGAACGTCTTATTCTTGCATAACACCTTTGGGGTTGTGTATGCTGTTAATTTGGAAGCGACTTGGATTTTTGTTAGCAGTTGAATGGTTCACTGGGGGAAGAAGAATTGGAGAATGATGAAGCTTTCTCTTATAGCAGCGACGCGATTGAGGAAGAATACGAGAGTGATGAAGAGGATGATACGGAGAGCAGTGTTGATTTGCTATTCAGATTCCTTCACAGCATGTTTAAGAAGGTCTCCAAGCGTGTTAGAAAGGCCTCTCGTTCCGTCTTACCATCCGTAATTCCTCCACAGCTGGTAAAATTTCACTTGTGTCTGGCATTCATGTACTCACGCATAGTACTCAATTATCATGGTAATTTGTTGTTGATGATAACCAGACTAGTTTCCAGTGCCAATGTGTTAATGTAACATATCTTTGATGTTTATTGCTTCTCTTCATTTTTTTGCTTATGTCTCAAGTGGAATTGACAAGTGAGTCTGAATCTATTTTAAACAGAAAATTAACAATAGGAAATTTGCAGTAGGCCTCAATTGCATCCTGATCCCCAAGCTTCTTGTGGGCATGTGGCATAATCATTAAGGAAGGATTGTGCTCGGGCAAATTTTTGCATGGGCGGTTTTATTAGTGACTCATGATTTCAAATGAAAAGGAAAAGTGGAAAACAGTCAAAGGAAAAGAATGCATGTCAATTTGTTATTGGATGGTGGAGTCGGGTGGATTTAAGTGGGGCCACACGCCTCCCAAATATATTCCATATAATTCCTCTAATAATCTTGTATATTCCATATAATTCTGTAGGTGTCCGAATATATTCAGCATACATACTTGTATATATCTCAAAAACCTACTCTAAAACTTGTCAATGGAAAACATAAAAAATTTGTCCAACATTTTGTGCTCATTTTTTGATACCTTTATTAAAGGTATGTGTTATTAACTTTTGTAGTTATTAGTGCATGTCTTAGTTTACCATGATATTGTGGTTGACTAGCAAAATAAATCTCCACAATTACTATTATTATTAAGATTATTATTAAGGTGCCCCCACTAGGCTAAATTTCTCGGTCCGCCACCGGGTGGAGTTTTACTTTTATCTGGATATGGATCAACTTTGGCTAAGTAATATAAAAAAAAAAATCATCGATTGGGTAGCAGTTTTATTTGCAGAGCATGGGGATTTGAGCGCAGCAAGTTAATCAATGCTATAGGATTTTCTGTTAATTTTATATCTCTGGTGCCTCAATGTTGAGGTATCCTATGGTAGTTTCAGTGAGCAATCTCTATTGCAATACTCTGCATTGAAAGAATTTATGTTGCTCATACAAATTAAATTTCTGGGGAAGTTCCTTTGCTGGAATCAACTAGAGTGGCTGCGAATTAAGTTATTCTCCTTTTTTACCAGACATATTTCTCATGACAAGTTATACTCTACTTATATGACCTAGAATTCTCATTTGGAAGAAACCCTTCCCCTTTTCTCTTTCATGGATGTTTGAAATTTTCTGGTGGAGGTCCGCAAGGATGAGGGACGGGTTTGAGGTTTAATTTTGGAGCTATGTTCCATAAATTTTCGTGGGCAAAAGTCCTTTTCATTCCTCTAGTGTACACACAATGTTTTTTCCTTGATTATGGAAGAGAATCTCAGTTGTGATTTCTAGCCAGTGTTACTTAGACGCTCATAATAGAAGCATGTATGGTTCCTTCCATGTGTGAAAGTTAAACAAACCAACTTGAAATAACTTCCTTTGTGCTGGAATCCTCATTAAAATTTGGTATTTTGTTTTCACCGCATTATGTAACCATTCACAGATGCCCTTGCTGTGAAGAAAGATGAGTGTATTTATTTTAGCATTTTTAGAGCATCCACTTCATTTTGCAGCAAGCACCTGCTTACATCTCCCTTTTAACTGAAACATCTGGCATTCTGGTATAAAATCCGTCATTGCTTGAGATTAATCTGCAGTGGAGCAATGACACACTGTCTATGCTTAGATGTTGCCATAGTTAATCTGCTTGCATTGCCTTTTAATCCTATAATAGATTGTGTCTTTCAACTAGCGAGCACGCTTTCTTTTTTATTGTTCTTTCTTGTAATCATATGCTGATGAGTAGAGGATGACCTAGCTACCTAAGCAAAAGGTGGAATGCAAGGAAGCACAAATGAATACTTATTTTAGTCAATATTATGCAGTTCATTTTCAAATGAAAGGGGCATGATTCACCAGGATAGTGATAACTGATAAATCAATTTGTTGCATGGGGTTTTTACATCATGCATCCTGGGCAGATGGTAATTTTTACAACTGTTCCACCAATGTGGTTATTGTGCCCCTTGGTGGTATGGAGCAATACATTAAAACACAAAATCATACAAGAGCTCATGAGTATTTTGTCAATAGGTGTTTGTTGCATGGCAATTTGCCTTCTAACCTGACTGTCATTGACATGCTACTTCGTTGGGTCTTGTGACTCTTGTGTTTGTTTGTGACTACTTCGTGTTATGTAAAATCGTAGATGTAAGCCTTGATTCGGAACATGAAATTGATCCGAGGTCACATTGGCTGTCATGGACTCATGATGCCTACAACTGGTTAAGATGGATCATGAGTTTTAATTGTTCTTTACGCAAATTACATTCACCATTTGGTTACGGAAGAGAATCATTCCTGCCCTAGCTTGTTAACTTCATGGATTGTTCCCTTTCTTTAGGTATTCAAAATTGTGATTTGTTTTCTCTCTCTGCTTAGCTTCCAACTAGCTAGTTAATTATCATTCTCTCTCTATCCCTACCTCTACTTCATTTGGGGGACACAGGTTTCTTTTGCAGTTGATGGGGTACTTCTTTTGGCTTCACTTTCTACCCTGAAGGCCCTTCTTGAGGTATTGCTTCACCATTAATCCCATCACACAATTCCGAGTAGTTTGGATCTTACTGCTAGCTTGTAGCTCGTGTTAACCTCCTATTCATACAATCAGGAAAGTGCATGATGAACTCTTGGAAATGTTTTACTTCCATTTTCCCTTTGGGTAGAGGTGGGGTTATTTGTGGACTAGGTTATTGGAAAAACAACTTTAACTGTTAGGGGGGGGGGGGGGTGTGAAAAGTTAAAAGAGGAAAGGAAAATGGAGATTCTTGCTGTAGTGCCAAGTGAGACACTGCACAATCTAGGGGCGGAACCACATCCATGACTGAACTTGAACAAAAGAAAGAAAAGTTCTTACTTATGCCTTGTTCTCTTTGCTTCTCGAAAAGCATTTTTCAAAAAATTCCCCCTAGATTCCACCTACTTCCAACATTTTTCTTTTTATCTCTCTCCACTTATTACTCTATTATTTTTCAAAAAAAATTTCAAATCCAAATCCAAACACAACGTTAACTACTAATAATTTTGCCCTCCCTCAGATGAAGATCCTGGTTCCGTTCGTGGATTAACCTGAGATCTTTGCTACAATCGTCTTATGATATATAGTAATCTATGATCACTCGTTCATTTACAGTTCCTAATGGCTCCTCCTTGTTCACTAGTTCTGCTTCTTCTTGTTTTATAAACTTCAACACATTGATGGGTAAATTAAGCAAGAACTGAGTTTCTACATGGTGATGAACGTTGTTTGTAGGTGGCCTGCACCATTGGAGGCACTGTATTCGTGGTAATCCTCCTCCTACGTGTAATCTGGGCAACTACTTCCTACTTTCAAGCAAGTGGGGGTAATAATTTCAGCCAAAGTGGCACTTCCTATGGTAGAACACAACCAGTAACATAATCTGTAACTCTCTGGAGCCATCTCCATCTCTTTTTGTAACGCTTTTAGTCCTTGAGGTTTGTATAGTCGTAGAAGATTTAGATAAACATACTCTAGAGTCTAGATTGGCATCTTTAATTTAATGGCTTTACCTTATCCTAAGTAAGAACCGTGGCGTGGCCCTTTGCTTTATCCTGCAAATTTAAGGGTCTTTGTTTGTCAATTGGAAGTGGAATGAGTCAAATGCTAAGCATGGGATTTGTGAGGCGGTATGACCCTACCTACTTTCTCCTCCTTTGGTTCATATATTCAAGGTTGCACTTAAGACAACTTACGAGACATGAAGCTGGCGTTTCGGACATTCATGTCGTGAGCCACGGGAAAAACAAAAATCATGCATGTCATGGCTGGAAAAATGGTTTTTCCAAATGTTGCGGACTTGCGACGTGTGAGAAACCTGTTTGATTGGACGGATTGGACACAATTTTGGTTACTAATCTCATGGAACTAATTACTACATTTCTATTCTACAACCAAATTAAAAATTACCGTACAAAATTTATGGCAACTTTTGGTAATGTAATACAAACATTCTCTTGCCGGTCTGGTACTAGGAGCATTTGGACAAAAAAACATAGTCTGCTGGCAGATTATAACTTGATAGGTTATCATATCCTGTCGTTTTACATCTCAAGTTTGTGGCAAGATTTTTTCAACCCTAATCTGATCATCTTTTTTCAATAAACTGGTTAAATGAGTCTTGCCACATTTGTCAAAAAATACAAAAAAAATGTGTATATTGCATTTCTCAAAAACTACAAAACAATATTTGTGTCAAATATAGTAATTAGCATAGTGCAAATACTTCCCATTTTCCGGGACTTTTAATTCTCCTGTAACTAGACTCCTGATACCGATTATCATACGGTTGCTCAGAATTTAGGCGCACTTGCGATTTCAACAAACAGAAGACCAATCACGAACACAGTTGTGTAAGAAAAAATAACCATACAAGAAAATATTAAGAGCAAATTCATAGAAAAAAATCTCTTCCATTTCCAAAAACAAAACAAAACAAAATCGGCACATGAAATTCAAGGTCTAGATGTTCACAGCACATAAACCAAGCAAACGAAACCATTCAGAAGTGAACCTAGTAGCCACCCTTGAGATCATTGACGACATCATAAGGAATAGGAGTAACAGTCTCCAAGGTTGCACCTTCCACCATAAAACCAGGTTTAGGTCCCTCTGGCTGCCTCTTTGTGCTGATGACCTCGCCTCTTGACTTGGCCTCGGCCTTTAGTTCATCATTCTTCTTCTTCCTCAGTTTGAAATCCTCAGTGCACCTTGAAGGCTGAACATGTTCTACGCGCACATGGATCCTCTTCTTGATAATCCTGTTACCCACCTGTAATAATGTTCATCCAGCATGACTTATTAGTTTGATTACCACATAGAGAGGGTGAAGGAAAACAAAAAGGGCAGAAATGAAAAACTGAAAGAGCTTGATACACAAAAATATTCTCTGCATTCAAAAATGCAAAATCACAATCATATTGAGACTATACGCACGGTATAAACAAAACATTACGCAAAGAAACGCAACACATAGATGCAGTGCTGGCATAAATAGCTAATGCAGCAATTCAATACGTTTCACATACTATGGCATGCGATACACTACCCATGAAGGAGAGGACAAGAGCTTAAACAGGTAAGATAAGAGCTTTATTGCCATACTGTTGACCACCATAACCAGTAAACCTACATATCAAAGTTAATCCATGACCAACCAACAGAAATAATCTGTATCATTACCAGTATTTAAAGCAAAAATACAAAAGGCAACAAAATAAATGGTGAACAAGTCGTACTATTTCCTTTTGGCCCCAATCGATTGGTCACACTATCGGGAAACACTGGACTAATATGAAGGGGGTCGCCCACACTATATCACCCAAAGCACCGTTTATCTCATGTGTTATAGAAAATAGAAATTAGAACGGTAGAACGATATGTTTAATCCCTCAACCTTGTTGCATCCGATCAGATTTGGCAATCCAAATTCCAACCCATGATCCAATCCGTGAATCAAACATGCCTTCATGGATGAAATGTGATTCTTCTACAGTGGCACCACAGAATACAGGTATATAAAATTGAAACACACACTAAAAATAAATCAATCAATGATACCAGCAATAACGAAACTTCATTTTACTCTAATCCAAGTCCACTAGACAAACTATTTTCCACCAAAGACAAAACTGATTAGCAGGACTATGGCTTCTACATTCGCTATACACCACACCATGAAACTCAACTCAAATACTCGTCGAATCACTAGAAAACTAATTAGACGCTTAGAAACACGATACAGATTATGTTACAGTCACATATAGTACATTACATATACGAACAAAAAAAACACACTTCACCTCAGCTATAAAAATACCCAAACTAGAAAAAACCCAGATATTTATTCAATCATTCAACAAAAGCATAACATTAAACATCCACAGACCAGAAATCCACCTTACATCCTTACATATCATATAACATATTATACACGTATACTAGGAGAGAGAGAGAAAGAGAGGACCTGTTTGTTCATTTCGACACCAATGGATCGTTTGGTGACGTTCCAGACCTGTCCGGTGCGCCCATGGTAGAACTTGTGCGGCATGCCCTTGTGAACGGCGCCGTTCACCTTGATGTCGACATAGTCTCCGGTGTGGTAAGTTCTCAGGTAAGTGGAGAGATGGATCGTACCCTTCTTGCGGAATGGCCGAGAGAACAGATCCCTCGTCCTCGACCTCAGCCCGTGACCTGCCGGCATCTTCTCCTCCTCTCTCTCTCTCTCTCTCTAGTCTGTGTGTGGTGGCGAGGACAGTGAAACCCTAGAGGTAGGGTCTTTATATGCGGCGGCAAGTGTGGATGATGGAGAAATGAGAAAATGCTAGGGTTTGGTACTCTCCTTTTGGTGGTTTGGGCCGTTAGCTGATTCTACGAAAGCCCACTCATTCAGCCCAAAAACAAAAGGGGCCCCGAAAAAAAGGTAGTGGCAACCCAATCGACGCTGACGGTGCACAGATCGATGTGTGGAGCTCACTCCAGGTACACGAGTGATATGAGTCATTCATTAATTTTAAAACAATTGATTAAGTAATCTTGTAAAAAATTAAGTCAATCGGATAATCTTAAGTAATTGATTTAATCTTTCAATTTTTATTCAGCAGGTGTTGAGAATGTATTTAAAGAGAAAGATCTCTTTGATAGATCAAGGATATGTTTGAATTTATCTGTTGGATATTATTATCATTGTCTTTATAACCACTTCTAATATTTTAGCACATTCACATCAAATTGTTTTCGGATTAGTCATTCTTGTCGACAAGGAAAATAGGAAAATTAAAAAAATAAGGATTGCAACTGAAAGTAGAACGAGACGAACAAAAACAAAGCAAAAGACACTGAAGAGAGATGATTCTGGATTCGAGGACCTTGTAGTGGCATGATCTCAGCCATCCATTTCAATAATCAATGGTCCAAATCATTAAAAACACTTTTGAACCGCTGAGATATTGAACTAAGTCCATGTAGTGCAGGGGTGCACTACAAGGTCCTTTGGTAAATGTTTTATTGTATTTATGTCCATCTTGTCTTGACTTATTGCTTTTTGATTCCTCTAATTGAGATGAGTGATTAGTTTTTGACAAAAACCAAAACAAGAGATCCTTAAACACCAATCATTTCCACTCTCTCTTTGGAGAAAATAACACATCCAAAATTTGATTCCGGTGCTAAGGTGACAACATAAAACGAATATATCGCTTTCCTCCATTTGCGTGGGTAAAAGATGTAGCTATGTTTAGATGCTCATAATCTTTGGCGAGAATGAGAATTTCTTTACCAGAAATCACTTTCGTAATAATTCAATACTTGAACTAACACATTCCGTTGTTTAGATTAATTCAGTAATTGCTTGGAACTCACATTCCTAGCAATTTATTAGAGTAAGTTCATGTTTCGAGGATTACCATGGGGGAGGGGAGACATCACATTCTCATGGGAGTCCCTTCAAGTCTGTTCCAAATAGAAATATCATGAGGATATGACATATTCTCGTTCCGCCTCAATTTTTCCTTCCATTCAAAAATTTTGAGAAAAATTGTGGCTTTTTTGGTTGAGAATTTAGTTTAGTTTAGTTTTGCGAGTGGGTGAAAAGAGAAATAGGGTAATGATTGAAGAGAGATAGAGAGAAATGAGAAAATAATAACCGGAGAGATAAGGTAATGATTGAAATGGAGAAATAGGGTAATGATTGAAAAAAGAAGTAGAATAATGATTGAAAAATAAAACAAAACTTACAAACGAATATAGCCAGTATTACCAAACATCACAATTTTGAGAATGTGAAAAAAAAGATCTTTTGCAGTTGAGAACCTGAGGTTTCAGTATTCCACAAACCCCTAGTAGAAACAAAAGTACCACCAATCACATCAGAGACTCTATATTCAACATCCAAAATATATTGGTCTTGTTCGTTTAACATATTTATTTTATTTTTATTTTGTTTTTCAATTATTATTCTATATTTTTTTAATCATTACCCTATTTCTTCAATTATTAATTTCATTTCTCTGTCTATCTCTCTCCACTCATTACTCCTCTTTTACTCACTATTAAAACTAAAATACCTAAAGTTACCAAACGAACAAGACCTTCTCATAGTATCTACCAACAACCAGATAGTGAACATCACCCAAGGGGTCAACAATGAAAACAGTTTAGTTTTAATCAGGGACGGAGCCAGAAAGTTTATTATGCAAGGGCGACTGTGCACGCAAGAAAAAAAATTATAAATACACATGCATAATAACATAAATACATTAAAACTCAAAATAACGTAAATGTATAAATCAGTTTAACTAATGGGATCGATCTTGATGTATGCGTCTTGTTTTTCTTTATTGTTCATATTTTTTTCATTCATCACAACCGGACGAATTCAGTACATGGATTTTCATATTACTTGATTTTACCAGTCAAAAAACAAAGAATTAGAAGTCTAGAACAACAATTGGGGAAAGATATACCCACAACTTAGATTTCACCAAAATTACTTAGGGTTTCCAAAATCTCTTCTCCTCTGTTGCTATTTTCTTGAAATTGCCTTTGAAGTCTTAACAATTGAAGATGTTTGTGTCAAGAGAGAGAGAGAGAGAGAGCAGGAGGAGGAGGAGGAGGTTTGGCGTGCCATTTTTTTTATCAGGAAAAGATGAAATTTTTATTAAAAACGGGGAAAGAGAAAGGGGATCCAACAAAAAGTTGGATAGTACAACAGAAGGGCATAGCCCAAATCACCCAAGGGTCTATCAGAGTTCACAACAGATAATAATATTATATTTCAACCCAACACCCAAATTAACAGACAGGGTATAGGGGCCAAAAACAACCATCAACAACAAACAAACCCAGACAATCCCCTCCATCTTCACGATCTTCAATACCAGCAGCATCATAAACCAAAAACGATGAACTGCCAACCCCTCGCCTGAATGAGATATCGAAAAGGCTGCCGACCAAAAATCAACACCCAAAGACATCCAAGAGCAACCCATTCATGGGACCACAACCGCCTTGCCACCATCGGAGGGAAACCGAACCAATCAAATCGCCAGCAGTAGCATCACCACCGGGGGTTTGGTATGCCATTGAGATTTTAGGGCAAAAATAAATAAATATATAAAACATTATACCCATCTAAGGTGAAAGTTTATTACTTGAATATTCAAAATATTAACCCTCTAGTTTTATGTTTTGTTATATTTTAACCTTTAGCATTTAATAATTAATGTTGGTATCCTCGTATTTCAAAGGTTACTATTATATTTTTTTTCTTCAAAATTCTACACAGGAGCAAACATACATACTTTCATAAGAATTATTATTTTTACATATAATAATACTGTTTATTTCCTTCTTACAGGGGCGACCGCCCCTACTGGTTCCTCCTTGACTCCATCCCTTCAGTCCATTGTGGACGACAGATCAAATGCGAAATATGCCATTTTCGTAGAAATTTTCAATAATTTCTTATTGCATGAACCTTTAACTTCTTAATACACCCAAATTTAAACAAGGCGTATACAAACGTGTAAGGTTTACATTCTAAACAAGCAATTTTACAACATTTTGTAGGACAGACTGTTCAGATACGGGAACAGAGAACGTGAAGCGACAAAAACATTTTCCGAAAAACCAAACAAATGGAGATAGTCGTTTATGAATTTTAAGGAGTCTAAAATGGTACTAAGCATGGTTCCATGCCTGATGTGCAAAGGAGATGAAGCCTCTATTTGATTGGGTATGTGTTGTTGGCACTCACTGAAGGATGAAGTGCGGCCTCTTTAACGCCTTTATTAGCAATTGATGTAGTATAGCTAAATTATGTCGTTCTTTCAAAGCTACCGCCAATCTGCATATGCAACCATTCTGGTGATGAACTCCTTTCATACTCCCTTGTAGCTTGTGAGCCAAACGCCGCTCCAGCTGCGTCAAATGTTTGTTGACCAAACTGAAACACAATATCAGCTGCTTGTAAGAAACTTGGAAGGAAACGAAAGGACGGAGAGGGAAGGATCCAAACGAATCTCCACATGCACAAGCACACACACAAAGAGACAAAGTCATCCATGAATCTGTATTTTGACAAAATTGAATAAACTTAATCCAAACTCTGTAAGGATAGTTTTATGCCTCTGGCCATTGGTCGAATTCATTTTGGGACCCAACGTACCGACCTTTGTGGTAATAAACAAAACATGGTAGAATAACGTGGTCACAATAGCATTGCTTATATAACTAATCCCATGTAGTGCTTTTGAGTAGCTAAAACTATCAAGCTAGTGCACAAATACTATATTAGTTCACATTACGCAAATCATAATATAATCCGAAGAGATCATAGGTGTGGTAATCACTCTGTTCCCAATGTACATGGTAATTTTCAGAGTCAGTTAAGGGGACTTAAATAATTTAATTGGAATGAAAGATTTTTCATACACCAACAGCCGACTTATCGGCATCAGGGAGTCTGTTTTGGGCCCACTGGCCTCATGAATTGGTTTTACGTTGTGCTATAAATCCCAACAAATGCTCAATATCCCAATCTTAGTTCAGGTTCACACGCCCTCCCAAGCAAAACTCCGAACTCTACCAATTTCCATATGCCAATTATCAGACAACCGGACACTCCAGTATCCTCTACCCTCTGGGGCAAGACCCTCAATGATGTGCCACTACCACTTAAAGGTAAAACATCCTTGGCTCGTCACTCTTACCACAATCTAACATAGTGGTATTTTCAGCTTTGGATCCACAGGCCCCTAATGCATTCATTCATTGGTACACTTGTACACACCCAAATTATGCACATGCAAATGTGCGGGCGCAGTATAACTAGATGTTACAGGAAAGGAACTGTGGGGCAAAAGAGGCGAAAACAGTCGATAATTCAAAGTTTCTTGTTAAAAATTCAAAAATTTAAGACTCACATCTTTTGTAGGAAATCTTTCAGGGCCAGGTTCCATTCTCGAATTTACGGCTTCAAGCTTCATTGACAAGAACTACAACCACCACCAACTTGTCTTATTCATGTTCAAATGGGAACAAAATCAAAATTTAACAGCACAGTAAATCATGATGAAAAGAAGCATGTGTACGGTGTACCTCAACCTGGCGCTGTAGTGACTGTATATAATTAATTATCTCATCAAGGACCAATGCCTTACCAATGACCTAAATCCAAATAAAACCTCATCACAAAAAAAACCTTGGCAAAAAGCAAATCAGGTTCATGCCTTAGAAGAAAAACAGAAGATTGATGTGAGCATATCCAGACGTTTGGGGAAATTTCAGAAGCAATAAAAGGGACTTTTCCTACTGTTAAACAACCACAACATCCTAGATATATTCATGAACCCAATTGATTAGCTTACAAGAAACTTGTTTTGAGTAAGACAACAATGCATCCATCGCAGAGCAAACATGGAGAAAGAGAGCATTTGACAGTTCAGTGTGTGACAAGAACCAATCGGATTGTGCTTGTAATAGCTGCATGCCTGGCCAGACTTGGATCCATTACCTTCCGTACATTAGGGTCGATACATCTTATTTTCATGGAGTACTAGCAAAAGTTGCAAGCACAAGCAGGGGAATTTTTTTTTAATAAAAAATAGCACAGATAGGATATTTCAGTTAATACCTAAGGGTTCTCAATGCTATTCATTCCTATTCTATTAGCATCCAATTTCCGTGTTCAGCTGCTTTAGCAGGATCAAGGTCTCCAAACTTAAATAGCAGAAGAGAACAAAAGAAGGAAGAAGAGATTCGTATACCTAAGCACCATCACGCCATTTTATAAAGCACATAATTAAGCATATAACAGTCTGTAGTAACAATCCAGTCTAATTCATATTGGGAGCTGCCGCAGAGCCCTTGTGCAATGAGATTGTTCAGGGTTCAGTTTTGCCTCTCAAGTTGGGTAACTTCAGCAAAAAATCTCATTCAAAGTGCCTCTGTTCGCTTTGCTCATATTTTAGAACTCGTGGCTTGGCAAGTTTTAAGATTTGTTTCTATTCCGGCTACAAATCAATTGCTTAATAAAACTACTAAAAGCAACAATAAAAGAAAGCAGGAAGTCCAACTTAGCAAAAAGTTCTAATCCCAAACCAAACTCCAAAAATTAATCCTCCAAGATGAGGTTTGAAAAATCCTGATACCCACCTTATTACAACCAGGCACCAGATCTTGTAGAATTTTCATTCTCTCACTAATCTTTTCTCTTCTTGCCTGTCCACCAATAACTTCAATTAGAAAACTAACACAAAAGTTTTAGATTGTCATAGACTACCTTAGGCCCCGTTCCGCTTTCTCCAAAAACCTTCTTTTCCAAAAAGAATGTACTGTAATTTCAAACACAAATATAACGAAAATGAAAAATAATTTTTTAATTTTTTTTGCACCGTTTAAAAGATCTCAATGAGATCTATCAAACAAGATCCATATTAGTAGGAAAATTATTTGCGTATACACATGATTTTTGACCTTGAAATTTACCTTCTTTTTCAAAAATCCACTTTTTGAAAAAGTGGAACGTCATAGCCATCGTTGATTCCCAACACAGTGCCAAAACTACCTTGTAAAGGAATTTCTAGTGACTGACTTATTGCAATTATTAGTTGAATATTCCCAAAATTGTTTAAGAGTTGAAGAGTATAAAGGTAAATTACTCTTTCTGCTAAGCTGTGGCTATCAGTAGCTTGGCCTCTTCTTGCTCGCACGTGGATGTAATCTTGCTTAGGTGGCTCGGGTGGTTTTGTATTCTGTTCCGTGGGATTGATTGAATTCGCTTCTGCTTCGGCTTTGGAATCAAGATTTTCATCACTAGATGCCCCCATCTTAGAACGTTTACCGTCACAATCGTCCTGTCCAGTTGAACCAAAATCATCACATTACATATTTCTAAACTTCCAGTAGTACGTGAATGAGGTGAAATTCATTACTATAAACTAGTTTTCAACTACTGTATACATATCAAAATTCAAATTCATTACTATATTTTCTCCGTTGCCCAAGACGCTAATACTTTGTATGGAAAGACGATTGTAAGTGAAAGGATTTGACTTTATTATTCATTGAAAATAGCTCAAATTTAGATTATTAGTGGTATCTTACATAGGTATCTGTGAGTTAGAAAGCTTTATCATAACGAATTCGAAATAAATACTATTATCAATAATGAATTCAAAATAAAAAATACTAGTATTAATTTAATCTGCGAGATTTCAAATCCGATGCAAGGCTCCCAATAAAATAATTACTATCCCATGTCTAAATCTCATGGAAGCCAAAAATTTCAAATTTTGGGACCCTCTACCCCACGGAGGCCGAACATTCATAACCTTGGGGTCATTGAATGGTTTGTCTCATCGTTAACTTTAGGCTCCAAAATTAGTCACGGTGCGTGCAAAGTGCAAACTGGTCCACATACAGAGTACTCCTTCAGCGTGGAATTAAACATACGCAGTGAAGGTTACCTACGCCAATCAATGAGAACACAGCTGGCTATATACGTACGAAGTACACATATACTCCATAGAGTCCATGAGATATAAATACGTAGTGTGCATATATTACGAGTAAAATTTTTGGACTAAATTAATTTCACAAAAATGATGGTATTATTTGCGTTAAGTAAATTTTTTAATTTTCTCACACATATTTAAAATTAATTATTCGTCTTAATCAGATTAGTTAAAATCGGAAAACTATAGACGGAAACATTATAAAATGAATTTCACACTCACTTCTTTATTATAATCCCTCCTTTTCTTTTTTTTTAAATTACAAATGCACGTTACAAAATTGAAAAAAACAAGAATGCAATTTTTTTTTGGATAACCAGATGTCCGGACCCTGTTGCACACCCCTCAACTAACTCTGGATCCCTAAATGTAATGACCCCGGGCATAACCCCAATGGCCCGAAGATTTGAAATGTGTAGCTTCCTTGAAAACCTGTAATCTCATGGAAAAACCTTGGGATAACACGAGTGCAATTACAATTACAAAAAAGGGGATGTGAAAATCAAACTTCTGGTCATAATTTCTCACTTTTTAAGAAGAAATAATTTATTCCAATAAAAAAGCTGAATAATTAAGTCGAAAATCTAACAAGAATTCATATAAAATACCATGGCATTGCCCCCGGTCGATACAGCCTTGGCGGACTCTTCCTCCGGATTCGGATCCCGCCGCTTCTTGGACCCGCCATTCCGAGCCCGTCCGTGATCCGGAACCGTCGGATCGTTTTCGACCTCCTGATTCACATTCACATCCTCCGCAAACAGACCCAAGCTCTGCCCGAACTGCAGCCTCCTCAAGTCCAACCCGCCCCCGGTCTCGCCGCCATTCACCGGAAACGGCCAGATCTCTGCGTAATTGTACCGCGCCGTCTGAAACGCACCCTCATTCGGATCCATCTCAACTCTCCACCCGATTCGGATCCGGACTTCTCATCACAGTCATTTCCAGCTCATTGACAAATTAAACACGGTCTGTCTGGCTATTTGAAGTTTTTTTTTTTAAATTTTTATCGGCGGGACGAAAACGCAGAGTTGAGATTCAGGGGATCGTGGCACCTACAATACCCAGTCACGTATTTATAAATATCTCGGTATTTGAAGTTCTATACCAGTGCAGAGAAGGAGAGTTGAATTACTTGGGCTATTTGAAGGTTTTTTTTAATCGGCGGGATGAAAACACAGAGCTAAGATTAGGAGGATCGTGGACACTTACAATACACAGTCACGTATTTATCAGTGTCTCGGTATTTGAAGTTCTGCACCAGCGGAGAGAAGGAGAGTTGGATTACTGGGCTTCCATGAAGAGAAACAGAGAGAGAGAGAGAGAGAGAGAGAGAGAGAGAGAGAGAACAGGAGAGTTAAAGCTGCGTGATCTCCTTCGACAGTGGAGGTTGTTGGTGTGCGCACTGTCTTCTGGCGCGCGCTGGTTCCCACCACCACCACCACAACACACTGGAGAGAGAGAGAGAGAGAGAGAGAGAGAGAGAGAGAGACTGAGACTGGACCTCGGGAGTTTAAGGCTCCGTTCCGGAACGCGAAATAAGTCCTTATTTTTTAAGAAGGCAATTTCAAGCTAAAAAATGATGGGCTTATTGAAATCAAAAAATATGCAATATGGATCTTGTTTGAAATATCTCATCGAGATCTTTAATACGATGCAAAAAAAATTAAAAAAATATTTTTCATTTACTTATTTTTGAGTTTGAAAATATGAAATAAGCTGCTTTTTAAGGAGGTTTCTGGAACGGAGCCTAAAGGAAGTGACTTTTGAGTGAGGTTTTCTCGGAGGGTCTAACGCTTGATGACAAGGAGATCTATCTTTATACTATAATTAATCAGTCCTTTTCCCGAGTAGAAACTACTTTCGCTCTCTACCGTCCGATCATTCTGCGATAGCAGTCAACAGATTTTATGTCGGATCGACGGTTGATGGGTTAAGTAAAAGGAACGCCGTTCATAATCTTCTACGGAGCAAGTACATTGAGAGGATTTATTTATTTGGGTTTTTTTTTGAATAGTTTACGTACTCGAAACTAATTTTATTACGTAAACTTCTTCTTTTTTCTCTCTTTTTTATATAGAAAAAATCGTTTTTAGGAAAATAATTTTCAATCTTTTTTTTTAAATAATGAAACTCCATTTTTTTTTGTCTTTTATGAAGCTTTGTGTGTATTTTTTCAAAATGTCAAAAAAATAAGTACTATTATTGAATAGAGGAGTGTAAAATCACGGGCCTTTTTTTTTTATCTACTATATTACAAGAAGGTCATACATTGGGACCAAGTAATTTACGGGATAAACTTTTGCAACCTATCCTAAAGAAGTATTCCATAGTTGGTGGCGACGCTGAATTTGTGCGAATAAACGGCCCAAACTACAAGTGTTTTCATATCGATAACATAAGTACTATTGCAATATTTACAAGTATATATTACTACTTATAACATACAGAAATGATTTTAACATTCCTTTTTATCCATTGGCACCTTCTCTTTTTTTGTCTGTTACTCATGTGAAATTACTAATTTATCCTTGTCTCTTGAGTATTTTTCCCGATGTGAAGGGTAATTTAATAAACTTGCCGATTGAAAAAAAAAAAGAAGAAGAAGAAGAAGAAGAAGTGAAAGTTAATTAGTACAAGTACAATTATGAGTAATTAGGTAACCTGTTGCTATTTGTAGTAATGTAATGAACAATGACGCGGGGAGTGTCAATTTCCATATTTGGGAAAAGCAAGCTTAGCTGTATCTGGATCTTAAAGTCATGAATCATGATAGTTGTAGTAAATAATTAGCCAGCATTTTAGTTGGTCATAATCACCGAGGAGGTCCACCTCTAAGTATAATGCTAACAACACAGACAAAATCTACACATATCACACAAAAATTTTTGTGAGGCCAACTAAGGGTCTCACAAAAATGATCCGAGCCGTTCATTAAATATAAAACATTTTTTTCAAGGGCCTCCGCAAAAAATCAGCTCAATCCGATATCTATAGGTGCTTGATCCAATCATCTACTTTTACATTTGTCCTAAAATCCGAATGAAAAATTAGATGATTGAATCGAGTTTTTTTCATAGATATTGGATTGAGTTGATTTTTCTCAAAATACCCTTGAAAAAATATTTTACATTTAATGAACAACTTGGATTGTTTATATGGGACCCATAATGGGCCCCACAAAAAATCTGTACGTGATCTGTGTGGATTTTCTATGTGTGAATAGCACAGTTCCACCTATAATTAGAAACATTAGTGGATAATGATATCTTAATCACTATGATCATTGGATGTATAACACTTTTGACAAATTGTAAACCTAAATTTCCACTACTAAGGACTGTTTTGGACAAGTGTTCCTACTAAAATTGACCTTTTTTCTTTTGAATTTTAAAATATTTAAACTCATATACCCGTACAAACTTTAGAAAAAGTTCAATAATGTTACTTTGGAGAATAACTTATCCACTGCTTTTCCGTGAATAAATTATTTACGGCAGCGTACAATTTCATTCGTTCTTCTCAATAATTAATAGTCAAAATTTTAAATAATTTTTCAAGGAAAGAGTTTAGGGCTTTTCTATTGAAAGGTTTTTTGATTTGGATTTTGAATTTTGGAATTGAATTTACAATGATTAAGGTAGGGAGATAGGATAACGATTGAAGAGGGATATAGATAAAAATAAAAGTAGTGGTTGGAGATAGGGGTAATGAGTGGATGTTGGAGTAGAGTAATAATTTTGAGTCCAAAATCTCAATCCCTAACCGAACAAGCCCTTAATGTTGTGTTTGGATGAGTTTTTTAGAAATTTTTGAATGAAAACAATGATTGAGAGTAAGGATAATGAGTGAAAAGAGATAAAGAGAAATATGAAAATAATGATTAAAGATATGAGTAATGAGTAAAAAGTAATGATTGAAAGTAAGGGTGATGAATATTTTTTTTCAAAAAGGGAAACGAACAAGGTATAACTCTTTCTAGAAGAGTTCTTTTAAAATTTGGACCATCCAAAAAGACTTTTGAATGACGAGATTGGACGCCTTGAAAACTTAGTTCACGGAGCGTTTGTAAATACGTTTTTCTCGTTAGTTTGAATCACTAATACGGAAGTTGAAAGTTGGTAAGATTATGTTTGAACAAAATTACTCGGTACATATTATTTGTCAATGTTTTTTTTTTAAATTTTGACAGACGTGCGTTTAGGGTCATCGTACCTGAATTTTTTAAACTTAAATCTATGATATAATGTTCCCTTCTTCTATTCCCTTAGTTGAGACGAATGATTACTCCTAAAATACTTTTTTTTTATTTTATAAGTGCACTACTTTTTATTAAGCTCAACCAATCAACAAGCAATTCTGGGAGATGGCCCTAGCTATACAACTCAGAGCAAATTTACCAGTGTAAAGGTAAACAACTCTATGAACAGTTTCGATTTTATTTTAGCTATCAATTTTTTCTTTCACAAGTACACCAACACAATCCATTTTATCTATCATCTATTAAAATATTATTTCTTTCTTTTTCCAATATTAAAAATAAAGAGAGGAGAAAGGACGAAGGAGGAAGGAGAGAGAAAAGAAACAATACAAAAAGAAAAGAGTATGAATAGTGCTTAGGTAAAAATGACTAAAAACTATTCACAAATGAGTTTTACCTCTTCTTTTACCCAATCTAGTACAAACAAGTTTTTGTGATTTTTTTTCTCCAAAATAGAGAAAAAGGTATTTTACATTGTTTGATGTACTTGCTCTGACATGAACAATAGCCGGAGTCTTTGGAAAAAAAATTAGTTTTCTCCAACCCTAATTCTGTACCTGAAATGGTTCTTTTTAATGGATAAAGCTTGAACCAAGGGGTGAGTCGTGACCTCTTCTCCTTCTCCTTCTTCTTCTTCTTTATTTTTATTTTTTGACTAATCGAGGTGTTATTGCGCAAAGAATGAAATGGAGCGGAGGATTTCAGGGAAAGGGATGCGAGAAACCATATGGAGCTCGTTGTTTTCCTATCGCAAGACTGCGACCAGAGTGAAAAGTTCATGTTGATGTTTGGATGGGCAGTGAAAAATGCACAGGCACAGAGAGAGCGCACGGGTACCCACGCGCGCATTCCAAGGCATGAGAAATTCACATTGAGTGTCGATTTCGAAACGGCGCCGTGTGAGGGCACATCAAGCCCCTGAATCTTGTGGTTATTCAGAGATGGGAGTCTTATTTTGCCAACGTTGCTTCTTTTCTTTTTCTTTTTTTGGCTCTCCGAAAATCAACAGTGTTAATTGGTGCTCCTAGAGAGAAAATTGGTATGCAAGACACAACGATTCGAACCTGCACAATAGATCTACAACGCAAGCAATAAAGATGGACAAAAAGCAAGACAAACAAAAAACAATTACACAAGAGATTTACTTGGTTTGATACACATGCGCATCTACTCCACGGGGAAAAGGGACAAATTAGTCCACTAAGTCCATGGGAAATAGGGATTGCAAGCTCCAATCTCCTCTCGAACGTGTCTCTCTATTTCTCTAAGTTTCTCTCACCGCAACCAACTTAATTAAAAACCTTAAAAATCGCAGAATACACATCATACAATACGGCTGTCGTGCGCCGCAACCGTCCGAACGGCTACGGACCAGAGTTCCTGCAAGACCCCTTCTTCCGAACCGAGCAACCTCGTCCGGACGGCCCTCAGTCCCATCCGCCCGGACGATCCTTCAAGTTCAGAATCCGAAGCCACACACAACACTTTACCCCGGTACCGGTGATTGTCAACAAAATTCTGGTTTCCCTAACTGTGATTGACCTAACAAAGTTTGGTTTGGTGTGAGGGACAAATACAAGTCCTCCTTCGCGTAAAGTAATGGTCCTGTCGAAAACTTGCCTGTTGCATAGCTGTTCTAGTCAAGGCATGTGATGCTATCGCTATAAAGTGTGCTGTAGGGCTTCCTCTGTTCAGGAAAAAAACATCCAAATCAACTGATGAGTAGTTTCGGTCGAGCGCAATTTCTCAGTTATCACGTGTGTATATGGAAATCTTGCCACCTTTGATTTGTTGGGATTCTTTTATGAGTGATATTCTTTCGGGTGTTAATTCGCACGTGGAAAATGTTGCGATGTCTTCGCTTTGATGGATGACCGATACCCCAAGGTTTTTTTTTTTTTTTTTCTTGGCAGCCGGGTGTTCAGGGCAATTTGCACTTACCTCAATTGATCCCGAGTTTGAAAGTAAATGATTGGACATAACCTCTAGCAACCCAAGGTTTGGAACGTTTCGCGTTCGTGAGATGCACGACCTTGCTGTCCCTTGGAGGCAGACTCTTTGATTGTTATGTCATGCCCTACTCGGCCAAACCTCTTGGGTAACTGATACTCTCAAGAGTTGTTATATAACACGTGCGAAATGCGTAAATTGTGAGTACTTGTGCCGTGGCATCAATAAAGGATCAGAGCCTAACATGTCGTGTGCTAAATTACTTGAAATGGTAATGCGTCTGAAGTCCTTTTAGCTCTGATGGGTTTTTTTTGAAGATGAAAATACAGCTTTGATGTTGGTTGTAGCATTATCTCTTCTACTTTTTATTTTTTTTTTGTAAAAAGATGTGCATAATCGGACCATACTTCGGAGATAATTAAAATGTGATACTAATATTGTTGAAGTATCCTCCACGCAGCATATGCGTCTCTCTCTCTCAGCCGACGGGGATGTGGGAATTTGGTCTGCGGAAGTGGGAGTAGTTGAAGAAACTGAGGGCATGTTTGGAGTAAAAAATATGAAGGGGATAAGATAGTAGGGGATATTAATTTTGATGGTTTATAGAGGGGGGATAAAATAGTATATGGTTTGGATGGAGTATTAAATAGGGGGATAAAATTTGACTTTGTTTGGATGGTTTATAGAATGGAGGGATAAGAAGGGGTGGATGGTGGGAAAAGCTGTCAAATGACTATTTTGTCCATGTGCAGTGTTAAACTTGATTATGTATTAAAATAAATATATAAATTCAAAAATTAATATTAAAAAATGTCTATTTTAAGAATTTTATATTAAAAAACGTTTTTATACCATTTATATATTAAAAATATAGTTAAAAATTAAGTGTTCCAATTTTCAATCGTTTTGAACTGATGCGAAGATCATATTTTTCTAATCATTTTATCTTAAATGGTCATAAGAGATTTTTGGCTCTAAGGCTTTTTAATGAGCACCCTAAGAGAGCCCTGAAACTAAATAAGGAGTCTTCGGGTGCTCGTTGAAAGGCCTTAGAGTCAAAAATCCATTATGACCAGTGAAAATAAAATGATTAAAAAAATATGATCTTCGCATCGGTTCAAACGGATTGAAAATTGAAACACTTAATTTTTTAATATATAAATGGTGTAAAAAATAAGTGTTCCAATTTTCAATCCGTTTGATCCTGTGCGAAAATCTTATTTTTCTAATTATTTTATCTTAAATGGTCATAATGGATTTTTATTTCTTTGGCATTTCAATAAACACCTTAAGAGAACTTTGAAACTAAATAAGGAGTCTTTCGGATCGGAGAAAGGGGGATAAGCAGGGGTGATTTTGTCCAAATTTCTCCTCATTCTTCCCCTCTACAACCGGATTAAATTTGGGGAGGCCAAGAGGTGCCCAAAAATTATACTTGTGAATCCATGAAATGGGTGAAAAGGAAGAAGGGGTGAAAACTAAAACCCCTCTAAATTCGGCTTCCAAACAAGGGCAAAACAGTGAGCCCCACCTCTTTTACCGCCTATTATTTTCCCCCTGTTTTCACTCCATCCAACACAGGCCCTGAGGGAAGCTAGAAGCCTATGCCCGACAGTTTTCCCCCCAGTGTACGTAGTTTTATGCACTGTAAAAATGGTTTTTGAATGAGGCATAATCGGCATAACGAAAAGCCCGGAGGCGGGGGGCTGCTCCCCCCTTCCCGCTCCCCTTCCTGCTCCCCCCCCCTTTCCGGGCCCACTCCGGTCTCGCTCCGATGATCGGAAACGTTCACTTTGTAGAGCTCGTCGAGTAGAACAACCATGTCAAAAATCAGCTTGATTGGATATCATTAAGTCCTTGATCGGAACCTTTTTATTTTAAAAAGAATGGATCCGAAACACTGAATCAAATCCATTGTAACCCATGGACCGAGAGTTTATGGGCTCCGATCAGGCACTTAATGATATCCAATCAAGCTGATTTTTGACATGGTTGTTCTACTCGACGAGCTCTACAAAGTGAACGTTTCCGATCATCGGAGCGAGACCGGAGTGGGCCCGGAAAGGGGGGGGAGCAGGAAGGGGAGCGGGAAGGGGGGGAGCAGCCCCCCGGGTCCGAAAAGCCCATACAATTTCATTTATCAGGTGACACTAAAGTAGTGCCCCCCTTTAGCAACAGCAACAGAGGTTTTCCTCTTCGACATCCATTGATTCTTTGTAAACAAGAAAAAAAAGAGTAAATTTTTGAACCGAGAAATTCAAAAATTTACCTTTGAAGCACATTCATCTCCTAGTACCAATTCTCAAAGTTGACGGCTTGAGGAAAACTAAATTTGATTCTTTGTAAACAAAAAAAAAAAACGAGAAAGTAAATTTTTGTACCGAGAAATTCAAAAATTTACCTTTGAAGCAAATTCATCTCCTAGAGAGTCGACGGCCTGCGGAAATAAATTTGATTATTTGTTAAAAAAAAACCTAAATTTTGCTTCTTAATGTCACGTTCAAATCGTTCTTCGTCGGTGATTACGCGCTTGGGGGAGTAGCCGGCTCCCTTGGCAACCAAATCTTGACCTCATCGAGAATCTCAATTAGCCCATCTTGGATGAGGTTCCGTAATTTCTTTCTCATTATGATCGGTACAAAATTTGAATTCTAAAAAATCTTTTTTCCCATTAAGTCTTTTCTTGGTCAAAAGAAGTTGGTCGCGGCTAACTCTTTCTCTTCACTATTCAGCATCATCTCAATCAATATTTTGAAAATCGGATCGGTGAGCGAACCGAAAAAGAAACCGCAGATGGGTCACCGATTGAACTGTGATGTCATAAATATGTTAAAATATATTAAAATATATAATACTTAAAAT